>JAEIGQ010000140.1:600000-861419 GCA_018904275.1 Lordiphosa clarofinis
TAATAAAAGATTCTTCCGCAGCGGGGTTCCAGGAGAATGGCCGATGCTTCTTTAACAATTCGGTTAAAGGACAGCTTATCGTAGCATAATTATCGATAAATCTGCGATACCAGCCGGACAATCCGAGGAACCTCCGAAGTTGCTTTACTGTTTTCGGTCTGGGGAACTCGTTAATCGCTCGAATTTTATTGGGGCCAGTTTTTAGTTGACCATCTCCAATTATGAAACCTAAATATTTAATTTCTTCCATACAGAAGTGCGACTTGGCTATGTTAATAGTGAGGTTGGCTTTTCTTAAGTGAACAGCCACCTCTTGCAGTAATAACATATGCGAATCAAAAGTCATCAGATAAAATCAATAAGTCGTCTAAATAAACGAACACACGACTGCGTAGATTTGCAGGTATAACGTGGTCCATAAGACGACAGAGAGTTTGCGCAGCGTTTGTAAGTCCAAACGGCATTACTTTATACTGGAAAAGCGGTCGATTTGGAACCGTAAAAGCAGTGTAATGTCGAGAACTCTTTTCTAATGGTATCTGCCAATACGCATGCTTCATATCTAAGCCTGTTATGTATTTTGCTGGAGGCAACCTACTAATAATGCCATCAATATGAGGCAAGGGGTAGGCGTCTTTTCGCGTGTGTTTGTTGATTTCCCTAGAATCTAAGCAGAGACGATTTTTTGTACCTTTCTTCACGAGTACGCAGTTGCTACTCCACGAACTATGGGATTCTTCAATCACATCTAAGGCCAGCATATTTTCAACTTCGTCGAACATCAACTTCTCCTTAGCCGGCGATATCGGCCAAAAACGCTGCTTGATGGGAACGGTGGGTTCCATTTCTATGGAATGCTCAATTACATGTGTTCGCCCTGAATGGAAATATATTTATTATCGAATCTAACTGACGCCGCTGTTCAGCATTTAAAACGTGCATTTTTGGAAACTCGTCGGACTTAGGCTCGCTACCGACATCTAACTCATGAATGACTTCCGTGCCACTTAATATATTAGTAAGCAATCCGAAATCTTTCCAGAAATCGATTCCCAAATACACATTCTGTTTTAAATCTGGTACTATAAAGAATTTTACGTCTTTTGTGTGTTCTCGAAATTTAATAGGAACTTTTAGCTCAGACGTTACCCTGCAAGCTTCATTACTAGCTGTTTTTATACGACCAGAGCATTTTCGTGCTTTTGGGTGTTTGGCCAGTATTTTGGCTGCTTCATTTCCTAGGCAGCTAATTGTAGCTCCTGAATCTAATAGGGCGGTGAACTGTTGGCCTTCTACCGTGACCTCAGTATATAATCGGTTATCAGAATTCATAAAAACTGAAGATATAAGACGTTTACGCACTTTTTTAATCTTTTTCCTAAATTCTCGCTGACGAATAGTTGACCGCTTGGGACGAAAAACGATGCTTATTGGTTGTGTTTCCTTATTACTACATATAATAAGGTCTAGGTCAGTTTGAGTTTGTACATCATGATTATTGAAAGACATAGCCGGGTTTTTATTGTATACGTTATTCGAGTTTGTGTCGATCACCATATCGGGGTTCGACAAGGAGTTGGTTGTGGTTACTGATTCGTGTTTGTGTTTGGACGCGACAAAATGGTGTTGGTTTGCGCATCCTTCTTGCGGTTTTCCGACGGATTACATTTGCTGCAGCGGGGCTTGAACGTATTCTTAGCGCCGCATCCGTAGCAAAATACGCGTCTTTCTCCCACACAGTCGTCAAATCGATGGCCTGCCTTATCGCAGTTCCAACAGACTAACTTCTGACGGCGTATTTCCGAGATACTTTCGTCTTCAAGCTCCTCACCTTCGCTAAGAATCTCCGATACAACATGCTTTCCCATCTTTGGTCTTGGAACTAAATGGTTGCAGTCACGAGAAAAATTTTCATGTTTTCTAACCTCATCTCTTAGTTCGTTTCTGTTTTTAATTTTCAGATGAAGCAACTCATATCTTAGAGCGTTCTTAGCATTTCGTTTCAAAATGTCTACTAGCTTAAGCTCACTAACTTCATGCGATAGACGAGATACTAAATCCTCGATCGCCGACTGAAAATCGTCAAAGGATTCGTGGTCCTTTTGGTGACGCTTTCTTATTACTTCCCACAGATCGAAATCGTCCTTTGCGTCATCAAATCTTTGACGAAAGGCCGTAGAAAATGTTTCCCATTTGAATTGGCTGTCTTTCCTGAGGAAACTCCAGAACCAATCGCTAGCTTTACCCGAAAATAGCAAATGTAAGTAGTCGCAAAGTAAATCATCATTTTTGCCAAGAGTTTGAGCATTCAATGAGCTAACGCGATAGAGAAATTCTTCCACATGCATTGATTCCTTAGTTCCATCGAACCTTAGACGCCAACTTAGCAATATGCTGGCTGCCTTTTCTGGAGCAACACTAGTTGTGGAAGCCCTGCGTCTAGTGTTTTCCGAAGTTTGGCGTCGAGAGCTTGTCTCATTGGGATGATCTGACGTGTGGTCATTGGAATTATTTGAAGAGTCCTGAGGTGAGTCCTGAGGTTGCCTAACATCTACTAAGTTGACACTGGCTAGTTGCGATTGCATAACCTGTTCAATTGAGGATTTTATAAAAGAGCTTATATCTTTCATCATTTCCCTTTGTTGCTCTTGTATGGCCATCTGAATGTAACCAGTAAGGCTGTCCGTGGTTTCTTGACCAATGGATTTGTCTCCTATACTGTCTTGAGATAGCCTTCGCTCAGGAAAGGCCAGTCTCGTTTGTGTGTGCGATCGGGTTTGCATTCCTAGTTTAGGAGTGGCTCCTCGACCATATCCTCTACCTCTAGCTGGTTTCCTTCCCCTATTATTAGGATCGACACCCATGTTAGTCGTGCTCCTCTGAGTAGCATTTGGTACAGCCAGGGAAGAGATTTTATAGTCCGCTGGCAACTCTGCGGCCAAAGTATTATTCTCATACCCCAATTGACTTGGGTTACACTCTCTCTTACAAACTGGATATTCAAGAGCAGTTTTTAAATGGTTAATTATGCAATCTTTATGAAATTTATGATGATAGGGAGTCGTAGCAGTAAACTGGTCCTGTCTTGGAATTTCTTGGCAAATGCCACAAAATGGGTCATCCTGGTTTAAAGCTGCCGCTATATTTTCGTTGCTATGCTCCAGTGGAATTTCGGTATATGAAATAAATTTTTCGTTTGATTAATGTAGAATGCTATAAAAATTGTATGATTTATAAATTATAAAGCGATCGCCCCTTTCGAGCATGATATGGTGCGGTTGTACAGCATGATGGTCTACAATTCCTTAGTAAGAACCCTTTTTGTGTGAACTTTAACTATTCTATTGTAAGCTTACTCTTGGAGTTTAGTCTGACATGGTCATTCTATACTTAGTGTAAATACAGACTGCTATTCCAATATCTGAACTGAATTCCTGCTGTAAACTATTTTTCTGACACAGTTATTTCACAAAGCATTGTTGAACTTCTTCTATTGATTATAATTTGGTCAGTATACTCATGGATATGAATGATAACTGCAAATTCCAAAATAAGCATCAATAGTTATTCTTTTGCTAAGTCTGTGGTCCTTTAAAATACCTAGATATATTAATAATTACAATCACTGTTAGTCCTTGCTATCAACAGAATATACATAGGTCGATGTATCCAAGAACTGAATAAGAGTCGCTAATTCAATATGTAACAACTACTCACGCATAACAATATATGACTGTTATTACAATACTCACAAAACTATTTTCAAAATGACAGAGCAATGTTGAAGCTTAGCCACCATAACCTGTGATGTCTTGGTGATATATACATCGATGGCCAAATTGGTTTTCTTGGGCTCCACACGTTTGGGCGCCAATTATTGTAGTGTACTAATGCGTGGGTCTTGATGTTGTTCGACCAGCCTAGTATGTTGGGATTTCGATACGTGCACTTCTAGCTATGCTCTTGCTAGCTCGCCGGCTTATGTCGGGGGTTCTTTCTACCGTCCCTTTAATACATACTCTAACGCACACCAACATAATATTTAAGTGCACATTTGGGGGTAAATAATGTTAGCAACTATGAACAGGGTAAAAATGAAAGAAAAAAAATGATATTCCCGACAAACTACAGGGTATCTCGACTAAGTCTGACCGAATTTGTGGGAACTTTGGTGGTATTAAGTCCCTATGTCTTTACCCACCCTACCTGCGCTAAACAGACCGATACAGGTCGTCGCGCCCTTAACAATTAGTTACCAGAGCTTCATGCTGTTTCCACACCTTTCATACTTTACTCAGGGCGAAAATGAATTATTTAGAACATTATATAAATTTTAAAATTACAAAGGAATTTCATTTAATAAATTTCGTATCGATTTCAAAAGTTTTATAAACATTTTTCAGACCTAATTTTAACTTATTTATGAAATAAAAAGGTTATAATACAAGTGTGGGAGCGATAATTAAAACTAAAGAAAATTGGTTCGTCGCTCGAAACGGGGTATTCAAATTGTGCTTTAAAATTCAGGTTATAATCGGCTGCTTTTCAATAAGATTTTGCCGATGCTTCCTTCTATGCGTTACAAAAAAATTTAATAACCCAGGGAAATTATGGTTTATAATTTGTTACTCAATAGATGTATTTTAAAATGGGTTTGGTTTAATATATAAAGGAAACTTACAGCTTTTTTTTTCTTAACGCAGAAACTTACTCCTCGTGGTCGGTGAGCTCAGAGACGACGTAGGTAATTGTTGCTGTGGATAAAAGTGGCATACCTCGATATAAGGTTATGGCTAATTAGTACTATTATTTCGAATTCATACCCGTTCGATATCCAAACACTTTGCATTAGCTATTCGAATAACATTCTTACTGGAAATAACTTAAGCTCTAAGGGATTGTAATTAATAAAAAAATACAGTTTGAGAGTCACTGCTTTAACTTCAGGCTACTGCAGCTGGGCCCGAACCATTTCAGGAAGCGAAGCGCCAGGCATGCATACCAAAAATTAGTTTATGGGAATAAACACAACAAGATTCAGCCGACTAGTGTATTGTAATTTACTAAGAAGTTTGCTAATACGATACTTGAACAAGACGGCTATAATAATGACTTTTTAATTCAGGCTATAGCACTTATGTGTCTGCTGTTTGGATATCGTAGACTGTTTTATAGATGGATACTGATGAACGGCTACTGGGATTATTAGTGCCTCCCTGTGGGTATGGGTAGGCCTCTTGTTGCTTATGCAACTCTCCCTTGGGCTGGCTGTTGGCGGGGGTCGCCAGGGGCCGAAAGGTCATCCACGGACTGATCCCAAGGAATTGAATTCAGCTTATTTCATCCGATTGGATAAAGGGTTCCCGTCAGATCCAACAATAGCCGGATGAGCTCGGCTTGGCTGGTGAAACCGCATCCACAGCACTGACTAGGTTAAAGAAATTCACTATTTAACCGATTTACATTAATATAAGCAGAACCACCATATACCTTCTCGTAAGGTTTCCCAATCGCGGTAAACACAGAGGTTCCACAACTAATAGCTACGAAAATTTGAGAATTTTCACTTAAGGTTAAGCAACGTGACCCAAGCACGTTATATAATAATTTAGACTTGGTGGTCTTTAGCGACACGTTTGATTAACTCCAGCCAGACTTTAGTAATAACTCAATCAGAACTTTTTCACTGAGGAAAGGGCTAGCCTGACTTGAGCTTTTCTAGTTAGACTATATCTATTCTGCTTACTCCAACGGCAGACATAGGATAACGCATGCGTGGGCGCCAGCTTCCAACGGCATTATCGGATGATCATGCTGATAACCACTCGAACTTACAACGAAGAACAGTTGGTAATTGTACTTCTTGAGTGAAATTTCAACTGGAGTGTATTAAGATGAACTTAAACTCAATAGTGACACTTGCGCCCTTTTGTTATGTTAGTCAATGCCTTACGATTTCTACTACTATTTTTAAAAACGAACAGCCTGTAGAAGTACTTGTATTTCGAGTGCACAATGGGTCGAATTGCCAAATAATTGGCATAAAGTCGTGTGTTGCAGATATCGAGTTGAAACTTGGTACTTTTAATAAATATAACACCTATAATATTCAAACAAAATGTTAAGTTAATTTGACCACGCCTTCCCCGACCGCCCTTATATGGCAACACTGCGTATACGTAATCTGAAAACAAAGTTTTGAGAACTGTGAATAAAAAGCTAATATGTAAATTAAAATTTAATTTTTAGCAATTTATAGTCAAATTTTAAGCGTACATTCCTTCCTTGGGCAAATATTCAGTTTGTATTAGCTGAAGAGTTGCCATTCGTACGACCAGCAGCGTTGGATGATAGAGTTCAAGCTCATCTTTAAGTTTAAAGCACCGCAAAAGCCGCAAAAAGCCGCAAGCGGGATAACTATTATCTTTAAATACATACTTTCTTCTTTATTTTGACATACATTACAAAACACACAAACACGCACAACGTTAGTTTTGCTCCACAGAAGGGACAACACGATACAACGCAATTTAAAGCAACATATTGAACATTATCAAGAAATGCTTCCATTTATTTATTCTACATACCCTGGCCTTTATTATCCATAATTTGGCAAAATTTTTTGTGCAACTTTACACGACGTGCCAGTCCTCAAAGTTAACAATTAGTTGTCGCCAATTTTATCGCAACAATCACTGCACTCAACACCTGACTTCGATAATCGATAACAATTTCAGGGTTGCCAAACTATCGAAAATATTATTCGATTCTTTGTACATAGACTATGTATTTTTGAGGTGTATTATTAAAAATGAGTTTTGTTTCCATGAAATTTTCGACTTTATGCCAATTTTTTGGGAATTCGACCCACAGTGTATCTCGAGTGTATTTGTATCTTTAAAATTTTCCACTACAAGTGTCCTGACTGATTCACTGACTGATTGGCAATCATCGCACAGCCTAAACGGTAAGAGATAGAGGGCTGTAATTTGGACAGGCGTTTCTGTTAGTGGCGAAAGTGCGTACTAAGACGGGGTTTTGGAAAATTCCAACCGGAAAAGTCTGAAAAGCGTGGTAAAAGTTTGTATGGGAAAAAATGTTATTTTTCATCCGATTTTGGAAAATAAGCCCACGAGGAAAATGGCCAGAAAAATCTGCATGTAAAAAATTATTTTTCATCCGATTGGCTTGAAACTCGGTTTGTAAAGATGGAAGACGAAATAGTTTGAAATGAGATCTTCCGATGTTGGAAAATTTGACCCAACCAGCTTGTATGGAGACTGCGGCCAAAAATACTTTAAGTAGATATTTCGACTTAAGACTTTGTTTACGGCTTTATAAAACCGTTAGGTTTTAGTCGAATTGACTTGTGCTTGGACGGAGAACACAAAAAACAATCAAACACAACAACAACAAAGCACTGCAAATAACAGCTGCACCGCACAAAGTAGTAGCAAAAAATAAAAAAACGTACTTAGTCTTTGGGACATAACAGAACTTTCCGGCACTTTGTGGCAGCATAAGTTTTGTAATTTAAACTCTTAAAAGGTTGACTAATATTACATAATAAGTCAAATTAGGGGGCTCGGGGGGATCACCACTATTAGCTTAGCTGAAATTATATCACATGGACAATGGCACACTAAAAAAAGCACTGACGAAAAATGATTTTTTTTAAAACGAATAAACCAAATAAAGAACACTTTAATTATTTAAAAAATAAGTTAATACCTCTATTTATAATATTCATTTTCCTTATTATCTAATTGATTAACTTAGTTTTATTATTTTTATACCCTTGGAGAGGGTATATTAAAATTGTCCGGATGCTTGTAACGCATAGAAGGAAGCATCTCCGACCACATGAAGTATATATATTCTTGAGCAGCATGACGAGCTGAGTTGATATAGCCATGTCCGTCTGTCCGTCCGTCCGTCTGTTTCTATGCTATCTCCTCCGTCAATTTTAAAGCTATCTTAACCAAACTTTGCACGAAGTCTTTTGGTATAAATACGCTGCACATTTGTCGGAACCGGCCGGATCGGATGACTATAGCATATAGCTGCCATAGGAACGATCGGTTAAAAAACAAGTTTTAGTGAAAAAAACTTTTTTGTTTTTAGTGCTATCGATCCCAACGCTCATATTTATAAGTTTTTAATGATTTCACATAATTTCATCAAAACTTGCCGAAATCGGACAACTATATAGTATAGCTGCCATACAAAAGTTAGGTCTGAAAAATAGTCTTAGTGAGAAAAATTTTTTGGGTTTCCATGTTATCGCTCCCAACGCTCGTATTTATAAATTTTCAATGATTTCACATAATTTCACCAAAACTTTTCGAAATCGGACTACTATATAGTATAGCTGCCATACAAAAGTTAGGTCTGGAAAAAAGTCTTAGTGAGAAAAACTTTTTTGTTTTCAATGTTATCGCTCCCAACGCTCGTACTTAAAAGTTTTCAATGCAAGCTAAACTCACTAATTAAACATTAGAAAGGTCGCCAGATAAATTACAAACTTGATTTCACATAATTTCAACAAGATTTGTCGAAATCGGACCACTTTATAGTATAGCTGCCATACAAACTGTCGGGCATATATAAAGCTCCAAGGGTATATAAACTTCGGTCGAGCCGAAGTTAGCTTGCCTCTATTTTTTAAGTTGTAGTTCGATCTCAAGCTGCTCATTTTTCAGTAACCAAAGAATTAAATGTTCTCTCTTTTGAAGCTATTCTTATAGAGTACCGTTAAAATGAATCAAAACCAAATACATAATAAAAAAGCTTGGTCAATTATAAGTAAGAGATGACACTTACAAAGCCAAATTTCTGACTTTGGTATTTTTATTTTTGGCCTATGACAGAAACCACTGTGCAACGGTTGGAAAATTCCCGTAAAATTCTGCATGCAAAAAACTATTTTTCATTCGATTGGCTTGAAATGCGGTTTGAAAGGAAAGTAGACGAAGTATATTGAAATGTGTTGGAAAATCCGCCCACGAGGAAAATGGCCCGGAAATTGTGCATGCAAAAATCTATTTTTTACCCGATTGACTTGAAACTCGGTTTGAAAGGGTAGAATACGAAATAGTTTGAAATGCGATTTTCCGATGTTGGAAAATTTGACCTGACGGTCGGAAAACTCCCGAATAATTCTGCATGAAAAAAACTATTTATCATCCGATTGGCTTGAAACTCGGTTTGTAAGGTCAAAATGAGAATT
This sequence comes from Lordiphosa clarofinis, assembly GCA_018904275.1. Classification (NCBI taxonomy): domain Eukaryota; kingdom Metazoa; phylum Arthropoda; class Insecta; order Diptera; family Drosophilidae; genus Lordiphosa; species Lordiphosa clarofinis. The sequence continues at coordinate 609,230 of JAEIGQ010000140.1, forward strand.
CATTTTGTTTTTATTTTCCGATGATGGAAATACCGCCGGGATGCCCACTGGAAAGTGGTTCGGAAGTGAATGGGATGTGGGTGGAAAGTTGTTTTGGAAGTGGGTGTTAAATGGATGTAAAGTGGGCGGGAAGTGGGAGGGATGTAGGTGGGATGTGGGTGGGATGTAAATGGGAAGTGGGCGGGAAGTGGACGGTAAGAGGGCGGGAAGTGTGTATTATGTGGGTGGCAAGTAGGGGGAATGTGGGTGGGATGTAGGTGGGAAGTGGGCGGGAAGTGGGTGTGCGTTGGTTCTAAACTCTGGAGCAATACTATAGCCGCACCTTGTTTTTTCAGAGTACGCATAGAAAGAGTGGAGGTAGAAAAACTTTGCGATTACCGTTTGAAAGAGCGTTAAAAATTAGAGAAAAAAATGACAAACATCAACACTCTCAGTGCAAAAATTAACCGTTATGTTTCATTTTCGTTTTTTGAGTGGTGCACTATTAAAGCCGCACTTCACTAAATAAAAAAATTTATAGAAAAATGTTAACAAATTAATATATTTTTATTCACTTTAATAATGAGTGTAACCTCCTTTAGCACTAATTATCTCATAGATCCTGTTCGCTTTACTGTTTACGAAGTTTTTAAATCACTAAGGGACAGTTCTTTCCATGCCTTAATAATTGACAATTTGAACCCCTTAGTACTGTGGTACTCGTGGTTTTGAGCATAAACACTTCAGACTAGCAACGCCCACAGGTTTTCCATCGGATTCATGTCCGGGAAGCACGCGGGCCACTTCAAAAACCGAACATTATTGCCTTGTGTTGCGTGCATTGATGTGTTTACTTGTTGGAAAATGAACTTTTACCCCCTTCAACCGCTAAGAAATGCAAATAAATTCAATGGAAGAATGTCCATGTACTCTCTGGAGTTCATACAAGTGCTTGGAAATGCCAGCTCCAAGCATCCACACTCGCAGAACGCAGCCTAAATCATTAATGATCCTCCTCCAAAATTTGTCTTAGAAAAGTCCCTGGTATCCTGCCTCAAATCCCCCCAATACACACTGGTCCAAATGTCAAAAATGTTGGCAGAAATTATAAAAATGTATTTACAGATCTGAAACTTGGTACACTTTATGGTTATAGCATATTTGAAGTCTGAGAAAAAATCGGACCACGCGCTCTCGGCCGCCCCATATATGCCAATTTCTTTGAGTACAGTAAATTCTAAAATACCTTAGATATATCTTAAATGTATATATAATTTTTTTTAATAAACAATCTGGTAAATCACCCCAGTCACCTCAGCCCCCTCCACACCCACCTGACCGCCTAAACACATTTACCTTCTTTTTTTTATGCGCCTTTGTTGCAGCCACTGTTGCTACATGGATAAGAAGATTTTCATTTTTACCATGATCTGCAGAAACCGTGGCATCTAATCTACGCTTCAAGCGAGAGCTCCCTTCATAGCATAATCGTGAGCGTCCTACATTTTCAAAGAATTCACCTGGTTAAAAGTTTTAAGTTCTATTTCCAATCGAGATGCAAGCCAAGTTTGGTACTGCATATTAAATCTTGAGACCATCCGATAGCATTTGCTTTAATAAACATTAAAATAGTCAAAAAAATGTTTATTTTCAGTTTTGTCGACTCCTCCTTGTTTTTTGTGTGCTTCCTGCTACTTTTCTGCAGCGCAAAAAAAGTTAAGGTTTGGTTGGGCGACCATTTGCAAGCCAAAACTTCGCCTTAACTCAAATAAATGTTGTCTGAACAAAGTCGATTTTTCGCAAAAGGGGCAAAAAGGGGCAAAAACGATTAATATCCCCGTATTATGTACATATTGAAGAATAAAATAGCGTTTAAAGTACCGTCAATCCATATAATATACATACCCTAAACTTTTTTTTTCCATTTTGGCTTACTTCAATATTCGACGTAGATTTTGTTATATACTGATTTTAAATATGCTCTTATGTACAAGGCAAAAAAGGCCAAAGTTTGTGTAAACGAACAGCTGACTTCCAGGGCTGCCTAAATTCGCAGTGCTTTAAATTCAATTGTACTAAAATGATTTTTACCTGCCCTAGACAATATTTTATTGGAAAAAAATATTGTTTTTTCATTAATCTTAAAAAAAAAATTGAATTTCTGCCAAAATTTTTGGCATTTGGACCAGTGTGCAATAGTGCGAAAACACATCAGGACCGTCCAAATTAAACTTTTCCTCATCCGAGAAAATGATCTAGAAAGATAAGTTTATCTACCTCTGCTCTTTCTATGCGTACACTGAAAAAACAAGGTGCGGCTATAGTATTGCTCCAGAGTTTATACTGTTGAAGGCGCAGCGAAGTGCGAAGGGATATTTGCTAGTCTCTATATATATAAAAGAGAGTGTCCTGACTGATTCACTGACTGATTGGCAATCATCGCACAGCCTAAACGGTAAGAGATGGAGGGCTGTAACTTAGGCAGGAGTTTCTGTTAGTGGGACGGGGTTTTGGAAAGTTCCACCCGGAAAAGTCGGGAAAGCGTCGGAAATGTTTGTAAGGGAAAAATGTTATTTTTCATCCGATTGACTTGAAACTTGGTTTGTAACCGTAGTACGCGAAATAGTTCGAGACGTGTTTTCCCGATTTTGAAAATCCGCCCACGAGGAAAATGGCCCGAAATTTCTGCATATAAAAAATTATTTTTAATTCAATTGGCTTGAAACTCGCTTTGTAAGGATGGAATACGAAATAGTTTGAAATGCGATTTTCCGATGTTGGAAAATTTGACCCAACGTCCGGAAAATTCCCGGAAAATTCAGCATGAAATAAACTATTTTTCATCCGATTGGCTTGAAATTCGGTTTGTAAGGACAGTGTGCGAAATAATTTGAAATGTGATTTTTTAATGTCGGAAAATCCGCCAACGAGGATAACGACCGGAAAATTCTGCATGCAAAAACTATTTTTCATCCGATTGTCTTCCAACTCGGTTTTTATGGATAAAATACGAAATAGTTTGTAATGTGATTTTTCAATCGCAACGGTCGGAAAATTCCCGTAAAATTCTGCATGAAAAAAACTATTTTTCATCCGACTGGCTTGAAATTCGGTTTGTAAGGACAAAATACGAAAGAATTTGATATGTGATTTTTCAATGTCGGAAAATCCTCCCACGAGGAAAATGGCCGAAAAATTCTGAATGCAAAACAGTTTTTTTCATCTGATTGGCTTGAAACTCGGTTTGAAAGGATAGAATACGAAATAGTTTGAAATGCGATTTTCCGATGTTGGAAAATTTGACCTGACGGTCGAAAAATTCCCGGAAAATTCTCTATTAAAATAACTACTTTTCATTCGATTGGCTTGAAACTCGGTTTGTAACGTCAAAATGAGAATTCATTTTGTTTTTAATTTCCGATGATGGAAATACCGCCGGGATGCCCACTGGAAAGTGGTTGGGAAGTGAATGGGATGTGGGTGGAAAGTTGTTTTTGAAGTGGGTGGAAAGTGGGTGGTAAGTGGATGTAAAGTTGGTGGAGTGTGGCGGGAAGTGGGTGGGATATGGGTGGGAAGTGGACGGGAAGTGGACGGGAAGAGGGCGGGAAGTGTGTGGTATGTGGGTGGCAAGTCGGGGGAGTGTGGGTGGAATGTAGGTGGGAAGTGGGCGGGAATTGGGTGTGCGTTGGTTCTATACTGTTGAAGGCGCAGCGAAGCACGACGTGATATTTGCTAGTATACTATATATTTATGTAATAAAAAGAAAACAAATTCTTTTTTTCTTTTGATTACATTTTCCATAATCATCATAACATTAATAAATATTAATCACACATTTTTTATATACACCCTTGCACTATTTAAGAACTATTTCTTAAATATGCGTGTACCGTGTACATTAGACTGGCCCGTAAAAATAGATTTCAAAATACCGGGCGGAAAATGGTTCGTTTTGGTCCCAATAGATATGAAAAAAAGTTTGGCAGCGATCGGACTTCATTTAGTGTTTCAGCAACGCTCCGCATACCGCACAGTTTTTTGGGTCCCCTGGAAAGGATTTTGTTTTGAATTCAGCCACAACAGGTGTCTGCCGGACGTATCACTTGCCCACACTCCGAGGATCTCGTGTTCACCCACCCGGCGAACAACAAGAGAAAGGAGGAAATCGCGCCAAAAAGAAAGTAAGAAGTTTTTTCTTAATTGGTAAGAAAGCACGCACTAAACAAACAGCTGTGTGTTAGCGACGACAACTAAGCTCAGGCAATCGATAACGATCAACTTTAAGTTAAGCCGATACCACCGAGAAGTCTGTCTATCGATTAGCAGAGAGGCGGGAAATTTCAAATTTAAATATGTGGTCTCTTGGAAGAACGCCCCCAAAGGTCGCGGTACCAGCAACACACATGCAAGCAGACCCACCATCAGGTACTAGCAATCCACAGGAAAAGTTATTTTCGCCCTCCATGCCGACAATTCAGAAACGAAAACTAATCGATACCTCCCCAGAGGAGCAGCTTGCTGGAATGTCAGTGCAAAATCTAACAAGCATTATGTCCAATCTCTTAGACATCAAGCTCAAAGACCTAGACGACAAGCTAAGAGTGTTACCAACAAAAGCCGATGTTGAAGGTATAAGAGAAGACATTAGGGAAGAGATGGGATCGCTTTCGAATCAATTTAAAGACCTTGCACATGAAAATGAGTTGCTTAAACAAGAGATAAGAGATCTGCAAACAGATAGAGATGCTGATAAGAAAATCATTGTAAGTTTGTTAGAACAACAAAAAAAGAAAAACTTGCTCATTAAAGGTTTAGGCACAGACAATGACCCAAAAAAAGCCGTTATCACACTGTTTCGTGAAAAGCTTTTCCTTAAAGATGTCAGGGTCAATGGGGCGAGAAAAATATACAGCAAGGATGGGAAAATGAGTGTAATAGTTGAGCTGGAAACTCAGGAAATGGCTGAAAAGGTTAGAAAATCAGCACCAAAGTTAATAGGAAGCAGAATTTTTATTGAAAAGGATCTAACTTCGGAAAGGCAGAAAAATAAAGCAATACTTCTCGTCTTGAAAAAACGCCTCAATGCTATTGACAACGCCAAGAAAGTTAATGTGCAAAATGATAGTATTAACATCGAGGGTAATTGGATGGCCTTTAACAACAAAAAATACTTATGTGTCAGGGAGCTGATGCGGAATCCAAACTTAAAGAACTATTTGGAAAGGAGTTGGATATGTCCGTAATTTCGTATGATGCCCTGAAAAATGAGCTTCCTTCAAAAAACTAAGTGTCAGCCCCAAAAAAGTACTCAGCCATATTGTCCCAAATATTAGACTTAAGGAATATAATTATACATCTAAGAAACTGAAGATTCTGTCATATAATGTAGCAGGTTTGGCGCGGAAATGCATTTTTAACGACTTTTTTGAATACATAGCCTCTTTTGATGTGTTTGCGCTATATGAAACCTTTTTAGAAGTCGCATCTGAGCATGTAAACGCCAAACTTAAAGAATATGTTCTGAAATGGATACCAGCTGTTCGCTACCATACAAGAGGGAGAGCAAGCGGTGGCATGCTACTCGGAATTAAAAAAATCTTAAAGTCGGCCAATATAGCCTCCTTCACGCAGCATTCCGAATCCGTACTGATTGAATTGAACACTCGCACTGAAAAACTGCACATTCTACCAGTTTACATAAACTGCAACAGATGGGAAACCGATATGTCAGAACTCTATGATTTTCTCAATAGTGAGCAGTGCAATGAAAATTTAATGATCATTGGGGACTGCAACGCCAGAACAGGTAGCACATCGCTTTGTGGCTTTAACCCTCTGCTTATACAAACCCAAATTTTGGAGACAAGGCATAGCAAAGACACCGTAATCGATGGTAATGGGCGAAAGCTCAATGAGCTGATAAATACTTTTGGGTTCACAGCATTAAACGGCCGTTCAAAAAGCGATCCTTCTGGAGAGCACACTTTTGTACGAGGCGCGGCAAGATCGGCAATCGATTATTGCCTAGTAAGAGGTACATGGCTCTCGTTGGTAGAAGATTTCAAAGTGGATAGTTTGATTTATTCGGACCACTTACCACTGGTAATAATTCATACTTTTTCGGCGGAAGAAAATGTCAATGTGGATCAACTTAACCTGCTACCCAAACTTAGATGGTCCGGAAAATATGCAAGCACCTATAGACGAAACCTTGACCATAACCTGGAATTTAGGAACCCGGTAGCCAACACTCACTGCTACGATCTAAGCAGTTTAATGGACTGCATTAAAAACTCTGCGATTCAACCAAAGAACCAAGACGGCAAAAAGTTTAAGCAAGAGTGGTTTGACAGAGACTGTGAGGCGGCAAGAGATCTCTCATTCCAATGGCTACGGTTATCCAGATACGAAGGTACTCCTGAATCCTTAAGATGTTACCAACAGGCAAACAAGGACTATAAACTAAAATGCTATCTTGCCCGCAGTCGCTATTTTACAAGTCTGGCCAAATCCCTTGAGGAAATCAAAGACAGCAAGTCATATTGGGCAGCCATCAGAAAACTAAATGGGAGCAGTTTTGTTAAAGGAGGAGAAGTTACTGCGCTGCAGCTGGGAACCTACTTTCACAATCTTCTAAATGCTAACACACCTGGGAAAGCAATACACTTTGCCCTCCCATATATAGAAAATATTAGATTGGACGAATCAATAACCGTGGCCGAAGTAAATAATATAGTCCTAAAATTAAAGATGAACAAAGCTCCGGGTGTTGATAGGATCCCTGCTGAGTTCATTCGTTTTGCCACTCCTCGCTTTTTACAGGAACTAACGAAATCGTTCAATTATATATTTTGACCTCGGCACAGTACCAGAAACTTTTAAGGAGGCTATTTTGTTTCCAATTTTTAAAAAGGGTGACCCACAGCTCGTGTCAAACTACAGGGGAATCTCCTTCCAAAATGCAATAGCAAAGGTTTTCGCGGCGATCCTGCTGGAAAGACTAAACTCTTGGATAAGCGAAGGTGATCTTCTATCAGAGTTTCAGGCCGGGTTCCGGAAGGGCTACTCCACCATTGACAACGTCTATTGTTTATCGAGCATCGCAGAGAGATACATTTCAAGTGGCAGAAAGCTGTATGCGTTCTTTGTAGACTTCAGAGCTGCTTTCGACTCTATAGACAGAAGATCCCTCTTATTGAAGTTGTACAACCTCGGCATGTCTTCAAAAATCATCAAACTCTTGGAGAGCCTCAATAAAAACAGCCAACAAGCGGTATGGGATGGCACTAGTTTGTCACATTGGTTTACCACCGAAACGGGAGCAAAACAGGGCTGTTTGCTTAGTCCGCTTCTCTTCGCCTTATACCTAAACGATCTCACAGATTGTCTTCCAGAAGGAATTTCGTTAGACGGGTATGCTATAAAGGCCTTATTGTATGCTGACGATATAGTTTTGTTATCAGATTCACCCAGAAGTATGCAAAAAACAATTGATGCGCTGCATAATTACTGTATGCTCGCTTTGCAATATGAGGGTGCTTGAGGATATTATACACTTTCTCGTCGACTGTCCCATTTTAGCAGAGACGAGGCAACTGTTCTTTGGGGAATCAACTTTAGGAAGACATATGATCTTGAATCTTCTAAATGGAGCAAATTGGACGTTGCTCTCCTCTTACGTTGCTGCAGCATTACGGTACCGGTGCAGAATTGTAGCGGAGGATTTTTAAACATTATAGGTTTCAAAATTCAAAAATAAAAAAACATAAAACGATAGTAATAATAATAATATTTTATAATATAATCTAATGCCTAGGGAGTTAATAATGTATAATCTAAATAGTATAAATTAGAGTAAAAACAATTGGAGCGGGATCTTTAATCCATCTTTATGCTGGGAACGATGCGGTATCTTGCGACGAACTTGGCAGCCGTGTGTAGTACTAACATGAGGATGGTATTGAGGATCAGGCTGACGGTTTATACACCAAGCCTTTAGAATAACTCTAAACATGTCTTTTAATGTCGGCACAAATTTATGTTACAATGAAAATCTGAAAATTTCATATAAATAAAGACTACTACTACTACTACTACTATAAAATTTTTTTTATGAAAATTTCATTTATACTAACGAACTAAGAATAGTCAAAAGTAATACCAATCCAATCGTAATAGATCCAATCGCCACATATCCGCATAAAAGTTTCATATTTATAAAAAACAATTGCGAACGTACAATAAAATGCCCTATTTTATGAGTTCCTTGAAATCGAGTTCGAAAGGTGAACTTTAAATGCGTGTTGTGGGAGAACCAAATATCCTAGACTATTTATCTTTTTTGATTATTACGCAAAATTTAATCATCTTTCAAGTTGCATTTTAGCTTTCTTCAATATCTCAAAAAAAAAAAAATCAATTTTGGCGCGGAATTTGCTCAAGTCGCCCCAACATGCGCCGATAAGAAATTTAACTGATACCATAGTAAATGATTGCTTTGGTGTACACAATTGGGTGTACATAATAAACAAACAAATAAAAAAATTTTAGTTCATGTTTTAACCTCTGCATGTGAAATCGCTAAATACTTATAAATACGAGCGTTGGGAGCGATAACATTTAAAACAAAAAAATGTTTCCCACTAAGACTTTTTTTCAGACCTAACTTTTGTATGGCAGCTATACTATATAGTTGTCCGATTTTGACAAGGCTTGGTGAAATTATGTGAAATCATTAAAAACTTATAAATACAAGCGTTGGGAGCGATAGCACTTAACACAAAAAAGTTTTTCTCACTAAAACTAGTTTTCCAACCGATCGTTCCTATGGCAGCTATATGCTATAGTCATCCGATCCGGCCGGTTCCGACAAATGTGCAGCGTATTTGTACCAAAAGACTTCGTGCAAAGTTTGGTTAAGATAGCTTTAAAACTGACGGAGGAGATAGCATAGAAACAGACGGACAGACGGACATACGGACGGACAGACGGACGGACGGACAGACGGACATGGCTATATCAACTCAGCTCGTCATGCTGCTCAAGAATATATATACTTTATGTGGTCGGAGAAGCTTCCTTCTGTGCGTTACATACATCCGGACAATTTTAATATACCCTCTCCAAGGGTATAATAACATAATTTATTTAAAACCTTTCTGATTCCATACTAAATGAAAATTCGCCTGAATACTGAAGATAAGTCAATTTCATTGTTAGCTTTTTTTAATATGTCGCGTGATAAATGTCGCGTTCTTCATAATATTAAAGCTAATAAAAACAAAGCTAATGTAAATAACTGAATATCATTGAACTCAATAAAAAGCTGCATTATTCCCCTTTATTTAAAAGTTAACCGCTTTAAAATTTTTGTTTACTATTCCCTGATTTATGAATTTTATTGGATGCAGTCGAAAACGACTTCCATTTTTGTCGCGTGATAAATCACATCACTTTTTCAAGTTATATTTTAATCAACAAATCGACTGAACCTATTTTTTGCACTAAATATTCTGCTACCAAAAAATAAAAACAAATAACAAAAATATTTTTGTTTTCTATATTTCTTTGCACTTTAAAGTCGTACAAATGTCGCGTTCGCGACTGTGGAAATGCCCATACACGACTCGAAATTTCGGCTACGAATTCTCCGTATCATTTTAAAAGTTTTCAAATTTTAATTTTAATCGAGCAACAAACCAATATGGAGCAGGATTCGTATGTATTTTTGGTCGGTAATTTAAGTCTTTATTTTGCTAAAGCGAGCCATTTCGAACGAAGAGATGCGACTTATCCACGCTCTTAAATGGGACTAAATATTTAAGACTGTCATTAAGTGCGACTAGTGTGGATCGCAAGTTGGATTCTGCATGGTCCACGAGCGAGGTCTCAACAAAAGCAACGTCCGCATGAACGCACTGCCCTTCTAGTCAGATACTCCCGACATAACAGTGGAAACCATTTTGAATGACCATTTTTTGCTACCATGGGCAATTCGGTAAGCTCAAGAGACCGTTCCGTGGACACCGTTTTGGGTAATTGTCTAGTATAGGACCTTACCTCAGAAAATTCTAAAAAAAATTCCCATCGATGGACCGCAAATTATGAAGAACTTTCATGCAAAAAAGTTCGCGGGGGTCTTCCATGGTTTCCTTTTAAACGAATTTTGAAGTTTTAATTATTTAATTTAAAAATATACATATGCTTTGGAAAATATGTCACATTTAATTAAAATTTAATGGGTTTTTAATTTGTTATTTAATGTTTTTCATTAAAATGGAGTGCACGAAATGTCAATTTACTGTGTCCAATTTTTTATCCTAATCGGAAGGAAAGGTCATCGATTGCACAGTGTTTCAAAAAAATTCAGCACATACTTTTCACGGGACCCAGTACATATTGTTGGGCTAGTCGAGTATAGCATTTCCTCATACTTGGTTTTCTCCTAACACCCCCAAAATCTGAAGTTATGGCACAAAAACCGCTTTTTGCTTTTTTACCTCACTTAAATAGGTATAACTCGCGAATCGACCGTCTGATTGCTCGTAACCTTATTAATTCCAATAGCGACGAGAGGAATCTATTAGAGTTGGGTAGCTCATGAGTGAGTGAACAAAATTGAGTTGTTCTTTAAACTGAGCAAGCGAACATGTTCTTCTTCAATTGTTCTTTTTTGTTCAGCGAGTCTTGTTCAGTCTATCTTGTACACTCTGTCTTGCTCTGAGTTGTTCTTGAATTGTTCTCTTGTTCTGTTCTTGCTCTGAGTTGTTCTTTAATTGTTCTCTTGTTCTGTTCTTGCTCTGAGTTGTTCTTTAATTGTTCTCTTGTTTTGTTCTCGCTCTTTTGTTCTTTTGCTCAGAGGGTTGTTCTGTCTTGCTCTGTTAACTGTTCAGTCTCTCCCTTGCTCTGAGAGTTGTTCGGTCTGTCTCGCTCTGTGAGCTGTTCAGTTTTGTCTTGTTCTGTGTGTTGCTCTGTGTTCTGTACCGTAACATCTGTTCGGTATCTAGTTCAGTGAACTGTTCAGGGTGACCTGACTGTTGAATTAGTTCACTGTTTGTTGTCAATTTATGGCAACTCTGTGTTAAGCAACCTTTAAGTGTAATCAGAAAGCAAAGCGACCGAATTGGATATTAAAACGGCGAAATGAAAATATTGCAGCGTTACCTTAAGTTGCAAATCACAAAGCATCACACCGCACAGTGGATCCAGTTGTACGGCAGAACAACAACAACGACCATTCTGCCCTTGTGGAAAATGTCGAGCAATTCGGTCCTCTAAGCCAAAAAGGATTGCAAGCTTTGTGTATAAGCCAGCCCTACATGTTGCCAAAAATACGCGACGAGTAGATGGCTAATATTACGAGCAAACTGAGCTTGGCATCTGCATGATCATCGGGGGCCAAACAGCAATACACACACATACACTTGTAATCATCTGTTTTCTCTCACTCGCTGAGAACACAAGAACAGCAGAACAAGAGCAAGTGAACCAGAACAAATGAACAAGAAAAAGTGAGCAAGAACAAGTGAGCAAAAACAAGTGAGCGAGAACAAGTGAACAAGAACAATTGAACAAGAGAACAAGTGAGCGAATTGAGTGAGTTGACTCACTTAGAAAAAAAGAACAAGTGAACATGTTCAGCGAAAAGAACAACCTTTACCCAACACTAGAATCTATTACATTTTAGTTAATGGTTTGACTAATTCAAAGCGAAAGTCAAGTTCATAGAATTTCATGGGGAAATGTGGGCCTACTAGATGTCATGGGTCATGTGTTGAACAGTGCGAAGGTAGCCTAAGTAAGAAATTTAAGCTTCAAGATCGTTTAAGAAGAAACCATAAAAGACCCACGCGTTTCTTTTCATGAAAAATCATCATAATTCACCGTTTACCAATGGGATTTTTTTTTAGAATTTTCTGAAGTAAGGTCCCTATACCAGACAATTACCCCGTTTTGTATCGATAAAAGAGATAGAGCCCGAAAAGAAGATGGAATTGAAGACTATACCAGAAGAAGACTTTGCAGCATGTTTTCAGAATTGTCCTACAAACACAAACACAATGGTAAAAGTCGTGGCCACAAGTGTAATGCAGTCGGGGGAGGTTACGTTCATGGGAATGAAATGCATTGACAATAATAAATAAAGATTTTTTTGATTGATGAACAAATTCCCTGTATTTTTTGGCCACAGTAGTATAGTAATTCGCATTAGTTTTTGATCCTGAAGAATTGGAATTATCAAATGGAAGATAGTCTATTTATAAGCAGCACAGTAAAAATAGATCATTCGCAGGAACGACTGCAAACGGGATGCCCAGCACTTCAGTTTAGTTCGTGTGGGACCTCACTTCAAAGAATGCACGGCCAAAACTTGCTTTCATTTAAAAGTAAACAGCGCAAAATAGTAGAAATTTTGCGGTAATATAAGACTTTTACCAAATATATATTTATAAAATATTTACATATTGTGCTGGTTATATAACAAACATTTTTTTCAATGATCATGGTACCTTTTTGTCAAATGTTATCACTTCAAACCAAAATCTACGCCAACTATAAAATAAAAAACATGTTGGCAAGGGCAATAGTACGTATGAGTGATAAACTTAGAATCCAAGTCGCATTCTAATTTTCTAATTGTCTAATTTTTTCTCAAATATTTTTATACTCTGTACCGAAGGTACATAGAGTATATTAAGTTTGTGCAAAAGTATGTAACAGGGAGAAGGAATCATTACCGACTATATAAAGTATATATATTCTTGATCAGTATCAACAGCCGAGTCGATATAGCCATGTCCGTCTGTCCGTCTGTCCGTCCGTCTGTCCGTCCGTCTGTCTGTCCGTCCGTCCGTATGAACAAACAGATCTCAGAGATGGTAAGAGATAGAGGTTTGACATGTATGGGACAAATGTTTCTTATAGCTGCAGGCAGATCAAGTTTATTTTCAATTTTTGCCACGCCCCCTCCCGCCCCCGCAATTCGGAAAAAACGTTATATCTCCTACAGTTTTGAAGATAGACGTTTCGTACCTTCAAGAGATAGTTAGTAATTAGCAAAATGTATCGATTTGCCGAAGAAATGATAAAGATCGGATCAGCGGTTCTCAAGTTATGAGCAAAAAAGTATATCGCCCCCGCCCCACCCCCTCCCACCCATTCACAACTAACACCACACAATCTTAAAGAGAGAGAGAGCGAGAGAGAGTAGAGAGAGAGAAAAAGAGAGAAACTTTGAGATGAGCGCACCACCAGCATTGCATTCAGCTTCTACTCCAGGTACAGAGTATGTTATAGTCGGGCTTGACCGACTTTCTCACTTGTTTTGTTATACCTTTTTTACACAAATACGCATCGTTTAAGGGGGTATCAGTATGGCCCTACATTTTTCCATAAATAAAATGTCCGACCTAGTGTACATGCTTTGGTTTTAACCTAAATATAATTCATTTATATATGAGCAATGCTCATTGAGCATACTTTGTAAGTGACAAATTGTAACAGTTGCATGCTCTCTTGAATTCTTTCTTGTGTTTCCCATAAGGAAATCTGATAGACCACTTTGGTCACAGGCTTAAGTCTCGTATTCACCAATTTTGCTCTTATGTACTGCAGCTAAGCTAAACTTATGCTCACACCATTGCATGCGTCCGCCGCATAACTCAAAACCCATAAACGCCAATTTTAACGCAGTGGCAAACAGAGAGCAGAATGAGAGCAGAGGTCGCTGTGGCCCTGTCTTCAATTATGATTTAATATACAGTATATACAATCGAATGACTGCCCATATTTGATATCTATATTCATAAACATATAACTAAATTAGACGCAGCGTAAGAACCATTTTACATGACATCAGCTTTAATCGTTAAAGTATAGATCGTTTTATTTCTGATCTGCATAAAATAGATTTTGGACTGTTTTTGTAAAAAAATATATTTATCTTTATAGGATCAGTTGCTTTTGACGTAGAATGAAAATGTTTTATTATGTGATTTGCTTTTCTTATAGGCACTCGGCAATATATATTTCGTTCATCAGGATATTGCGGCTTTAAGAATTTGGAACTTTCAAACCCACGACTGGGAGGAAAATTTGCATAAAGTGAAGGACAAACATATCTACTCTGGTAACATTGAAACTATTCCAACAAAGGAAAAATCTAAATTTCCCCAGCATTTCTTTCCGGAAGTAAGTAATGTGCCCTTTTAGTTTTAACCATTTTAATAGTTATTATAATAAAATTAAAAATTTACAGGCAAGGGCGTACGCAAAAGCAATACGTATTAATATTAATACTGGAAATTTCGTGATTAGTACATACTAGGTTTGGGTTTTTCTTGAGTGAGTGAACAAAAATGAGTTGTTATCTAAAAAGAAAATCTGTTCTGTATTGATCAGAGAGCCAAGTTCAGTAAACCGTGTTCAAAGTGATTTGTTCATTGAGTCTTTTTCAGTAGCTCTTGCTTAGTCGATCTTGATCAGTGATTTTCATTACCGGTCAGTCAAGGCAAACGGAAGCATAGTTTAATACTCCACAAAGAAACTCTTATCACCCGAGTATTTTTATACACTTGAAAAGTGTATTATAATTTTGCCCAGAAGTTTGCAACGCATAGAAGGAACGTTAGATAGGACATCATGTCCTGGACATGGATATATAAACTCAGCTCGTCATGCTGATCAAGAATATATATACTTTATGTGGCCGGAGATGCTTCCTTCTGTGCAGTGATGGGAATGCTGATTAGTTTTTTTAATCAGTCATCGCTTAAATAAAAAAAATTGATTTTTTAAATAATGGAGATTTTAAAGCCAAAAACAATTTAGTGATTTAAAGAGTTGAACTTTTCAACTACCATTAAATCCTGTTGAAATATGCTTACATTTTAGCTTAACTGTTTTTTCGATTTAATTGAATTTTAATTGAATATGAACACTAAAATTTGGAATTAGTTGAAAGTTCAAGCCTTAAGTCAATTATTAATGGCACTTGAACCCAGTCAAGTGCCAGCGGAAATTTATTTATTTATTTCCCTTCCATTAAAATTTAGCTTGGAATATTTCCCTTCCATTAAATTTTCAATTGGGATTCACCGCCAAAATTAAAACCTTTTTTTTTGCATGCAAAAACACTTTCAAAAGATTCTTTCGCTTTTGTTTTTCTCACATGTTATTTTTTTTATTTTCTTTTGAAATCACTTTAGCTAAAAGCAGTCCAGCTGATCGATGCAGGTAGAAGCAGAGTGGCTTAACATGGTGCATTCTCAATGCTGCTTCAGTTGGTCAAAGCACAATAATCCACAAATTTGCTGCTAAGTGCAACATTGTCTGTTAAGTGTAACTTTCAACTTCGCACCTCCGTACATGTAACTTCTGTTTCTTCTTCCCTAAATTTTTGTATGAAACTTCTCGCTACTTCTGATGTCCGTATGGTGCTTAAAGTATAAACCAGTTGTAGTTCTCCATACGCTCTTCTTCACTCACCCTACCATGGCCATTCGCGGTAATGATTAAGAAATTGCCCCTATTTCAATATTCTTCTTCTTCGTTATGGGCCATCACAACCGTTTGACGGTCTGGGCCTCTGCGATTATCGCTCTCCAGTCGCTTCTGTTCTGTGCGAGCACCAGTTGGTCACACCAAGCTTGGCAATGTCTTCCCGCACCTGGAAGGAGCGTGGTGGTCTCCCCCTCTTTCCGTCTGCACAGTCAGCCGCCTTCGAATTATACGCCTTTTTTACTGGAGCTTTTTCGTCCATTCTGGCGACATGTCCTAGCCAGCGCACAGTGTAAGATTTTGCCATTCTAGGGGAACTTTAATCACAAAAAAAAGTGTTTCAAATTAAATATTTTTTTTTAAATGTTAGTAAAATATCCAGTTATTATGAAAGTAAACAAAAATCAGAGTTAAGTTATCATTTACAGCAATACAATAGTCATTAAACCTGCCACATTGCAACGCTTGAAAAATTCAATTTGACAACTCGATTCAGGCACAAAATTAAAGTTATTAAAATTTTGCCGTCAATGTCTTGTTTCCAAGACGAGCTATTTTTTTATAAACACCTAAAAACTAGGCAAGTTGCAAAAAAACTTGTTGCTATTATGGACTACAACTTCTAAGTTCCATCAAGTTCGGCGATGCCACCACATGGACAACAAGCGGGTGGATTTCCAAAACATTATTAAAAAAAAAACCGTCCGCATGTTTCCGCCATTTTGAGTTTTTAATTTTATTGTAATTAAACCTGCCATCAAATTCACATGTTATCGAGACACTGCTGGCAAAAGCAGTATACTATTTGGTAGTATTTTGCCGTTGAACGGTCACACTGGAGTTAACATTTTTTTTATTTTTTTTTTCTTTTTTGTCTGGACGTTGACGTACAATGCGCAGTACGTTCAAGTGGCCCATGCGACACCAAGCCAGGGCCTGTTACGCGCGAACCGCAGGCAAAATAGTAGCCGAACCGACCGAGAGGCGGAGACACTAACGTATGAGACGAATCGCGAAGGTAAAACATAAAGAAATGTCAACTACGGGCTAAATATGTTAAAATAGTAGTTTTTAAAGCAGGAAGAGAAGCTTCGGAGTTGATTACTCGGTAGAGTTTATTGTAATCAGCACAGAGAACACGAAAAGGTTCATGCAATGCATAGTTAGTGGTACAACGATTTAGTGATAGGGGTATAAAATTGCGAGTCGGTCTAATAGGAACGTTGAGGTTAATTTGACCAACCAACTCAGATGAGTCGATTTCACCATTAATCAATCTATGTATAAAAATTACACCAAGCATAACTCTACGGTTAATGAGGGAGGGAACGTTAATCAAAAGTAGCCTACTTGAGTATGACGGTAAACGGACCTCAGGATTCCAGTTTAAACCACGAAGAGCAAACAATAAAAACTGCTTTTGCACAGATTCAATTCTGTCTTGATGGGTCGAATATTGCGGAGACCACACACAAGATCCGTACTCGAGTATAGGGCGGACAAGAGAAATGTACAAAATTTTCGTCGTATATGGATCATCAAATTCCTTCGACCAGCGCTTAATAAACCCAAGAATACTCCTGGCCTTACAAACAGTAGCCGTTATATGAGAGTCAAATTTCAGTCGGTAATCTAGAATAACCCCAAGATCATTTACCTCATTGACTGTATCATTCAAACACTCTAGTGGGACATTATTAATCATATAAGAAAAGAATTGTGGTGAGCTTCTATAAAATGTCATAACCTTACACTTGGAACTGTTAAGGTTTAGTAGGTTATCTTTACACCAAGAATGAAATGCATCCAAGTCAGCTTGCAAATTAAAGCGGGAGACCAAATCATTATATGTTAAACATAGTTTCACATCATCGGCGTACATAAGCACACAAGAGTGAGTCAAGACTGAAGGAAGATCATTTATGAAGAGTGTAAAAATCAATGGACCCAAGTGACTACCTTGGGGTACACCAGAGGTAACCTGGATTGGTTTGGAATATGAATTACTGAAAAGGACTTTTTGGGTTCTAGAACTAAGGTAATCAGAGATCCAAATAAGAAAGTTAGTTGGAAAACCAATTAAACTCAGTTTGTGAAGCAGCAAGCAGTGATTGACAGAATCAAAAGCCTTACTAAAATCAGTATAAATCACGTCAGTTTGCATATTACATATGAATCCTTTGATAACTAATGATGTAAGCTCTAATAAGTTAGTTGTAGTGGATCGACGCTTTACAAAGCCGTGTTGATAGGGTGAAATAATGGAACTGCATAAATGCTGCAATTGAGATGTCATAATTCTCTCAAAAGCTTTCGGAATTGCAGACAACTTTGAAATACCTCTATAATTCTCAACATCAGACTTATTTCCTTTTTTATGGAGAGGAATGATAAAAGATTCCTTCCATAACATAGGGAAAGTGGATGATTGCAAAGACAATTCAAATAATTTATGAATAGGCTTACAAAGTGCATCAGCGCAAAACCTAAGTACACAACCAGGTACTCCGTCGGGTCCCGGTGCATAGACAGGTTTTACAGAGTTAAGATCACAAAGAAGAGAGCTTTCAGTTATCACAGGGCTAAAAATACAATTAGATTTATTTAGCCGATAAGGGTATGGTTGATTCACAGGAAAGCTAGTGGACGAGTAGGTTGACGTAAAAAACTGCGCAAACAAATCGGCTATGGCCTGATCAGTGTTCGCTTTCACATTACCATAGCGCACAGATGAAGGGATAGTGGAAGATTTGCGTTTAGAGTTAACAAAGGAATAAAACTGCTTAGGATTTTGTGAGAATTGCAGCCTGCATCGGTTGAGATAGTCTTTGTAACACTGTGCATTAAGCACATTAAATCTAGAACGCACATCCACATATCGAGAGAAATCAGATGATTTTTTCGAAATCTTATACTTTTTGAAATACCTTGACTTCTTGTTTTTTAAAGTAATTAGTTCTCTTGTGAACCAAGGCTGCCTATTAGGACAGCGAGGAAGCTCAAGTGGAACACAAACATCAAAAAGCGAATACAAGGTTTCATAAAAAAGTTTTTGTACAATTGAGACCAATCGGTTTCAAAAATTAAATCACTGAGTTTCAAAAAATCTGCTTTTTGAAAACAGCGTGTTTTAGCCGTCGAATTCCCAGAAGCAGAGCACACACGAGAAGGCAAATCGATAGAAAGTTCAACTGTAGGATGAAAGGGGTCCTCAGGAAACACCAATGGGTCGATTCTAGATGCAACATTGCCGGGAGGATCCAACAGAAAGATTAAATCAAGAGCTCTGTTGTTAGAGTTCCGAATAGTATTGACTTGTGACAACGACAACTCAAAAAGTCCATCGATAAAATCATGGGATTTCGATGGAAAAAGTGAATTGGATTCATCATTCGTGGACCACATTACTTCCGGCAAGTTGAAATCTCCAAGAACAACCAAAAGGTCAGTGCTTGATAGTAATAGAGAGACCGACTCGATGGCAGAAAGGTGAGATGAGTAAACTGTGGCATCAGAGCGTGGAGGAATATAGGAGCAAGTAATAAAAACGGAAAAGTTTGAAAAAGTTATTTTAACACTTATAAACTCGATGTCAAGGGGAATTAAAGTATCTGTCAACTCCGAGGAAAGGCCGGAATCTACAGCAATTAAAACCCCTCCTCCAACGCGAGAAGAACGATCGCGTCTATAAGTGGTGTTTTTGGTGGAAAAATTTTGGAATCTGAGATGTCCGATTTTAACTACGTCTCAGTAAAAACTAGAACATGAAAATCGAAAGACATACTGTCAACAAACAGTTTTGCTAATTTAGAATTAAGACCACGGACATTTTGGTAAGCTAGCAGAAGGGAGGACATTAGTTTTTTGATACCACAGTAGAAGAAGAGGAACCAGGAGGGTTAGAAGATAAAGACGGCAAATAAATAGGAGAACGAGTTTTCTTTTTGGAAATATACTCTTTAACAATTAAATTCTCCGGCCAGAAATCCTCTGAACAAATTGTTTTAAAGATTTTATCCGGAACAATAACTTTAAAAGAGGCAACATCCCTTTCATACGAAAACTTGAACTTTTCTACAAAAATATTTGCATCTTGAATTTTGGCCTGAATGTAGGCTTTAACATCATCAGATGTGAGATCAGGGGCAAGGCGAGAAACAAAGATATGCTTTTTCGGTGGAATACCTATCAGAGGCTTTATAGGCCTTGATTCCCCATTTACCTCAGAAATGGTTACCGAAATAGGGGGAGCAGCCACCGCAGCACTATCTTTAGGTATATCTACAGCAGGTGGGGTGGGATTCCCCTGGACGGACACTTTGGACGCTACACCTGATATCACATGACTGGTATCAGAGTTGCCACTATCAGTAGTGGTAAAGTCTCCTGTACCAATTATCCTCGGCACTGGAGCCGGAGTATTAAATGATATCAGACGCTGGACGCTAGGAGTCGATGGGCTCGGCGCATTGGCAGGGACAGAAAGTGCACTTTGCCCTAGAGACACACCAGAGCTAATGGTTTTTTTGCGCTTGGGAGACTCTTTCATCAGTTTTAAACTGGAGAATTGAGAATTCACTGTCACAAACTCGTCAGTAAGTTTAACAAGTTTGGAATACACGCTCTTAAAACCAACTCTAGTTTGCCTCATGAACACTTTCATCTCCATCTCCACTTTACGGCAAGCACCACAAGTCCACGACAGCCCGTTGAATAGGTCGACAAAGTCTTTAACCCTGGCATTGTAACCAGCACATTTAACATGTACAATATTGTCACAAAGCCAGCACCCAATAAAGCTATCAACATCAGACGGAGTCTTGCACTTTTTGTTAAAACAGACCGGATAACTCATTATATAAATCGGACAAATTAAATTCGACACTAAACAATCAGACTGTATACGGACTAAATTCACTACTGGGGTCAAACAATCAAACAGCCACAGCTATTTTAAACAGAAAGAAAATCCAAGTGACAAAACAAAGTAACCGTAATTCGGATAACACAGAGCGATAAGCGAGCGCGAGAGTGAATGTATGGGAGCGGGAGAGAGCTAAGCCACACCAACAACAACAAGAGCACACGATCGATTGCACACAAGTTAAGACACAAATTAAACAAATTAGAAACAAATCAAAGTGCACAGTAACAATAATGAATAATTTATTGTTATGTTTTTGCGCTTTGTTAATACAAACACAGGACACACAAACAGAAATAGATATCTGCACTTGACACTGGCAAAAATTTTAAACACAGGTTGAAGAAAAAAACACGTCCGACTTCAGAGAGAATGCGAATGCGAATGGGCAAATCTCGTACAGGATTGAAATAAAGAAGTGGTACGTGCCAGGTGAGGTTAATAAGGCTAAAATTGCGGAAAGGAAGAATAAAATTCAAAACAGTTTTATGATGGTAATACAGCAAGAAGATTTTCCAATGACGCCGAAACAACATCGAAAATAGCAGGCTTAAATATCGATCTGGAAAAAAAGTTTCGCACTATACTAAGTAGCATGGGAAGTGGATACCCGATAAATATACATGTTTTTGAACGCTTCACAAAGGAAACTACCGAACTGTATTTATCAGAACTAACTTTGCACAAAATTTTATAATATGGACATGATCTAATTTCTTCTTGCATACTTCACATAGGTAGAAAGAAGCTCAGGAGTCAAGAAATAAAGATGCAAGAAATTACCGCGAATTCTTTACGAGAAAAGCATCTCGAGTTGACACGAATACAGATTTATTGCACAGTCTACTTATTTCATCCGACCCATTCATAGGAAGTTTGCGTAGATCCTGAAAAACAATGCGGGAGGTTTTATCAACAGAGGTGGTTGCATTATTATTGAGCCATCAAACTTTTGAAGATAATTCCGATCCAGATTAAATTCTAGCTAGTGCATTTATTGTTATGTCTGTCTGTACGTTTGTCCGATCATCCTTTTGTCTGTCTGTTCGTTTGTCTGTCTTTCTGTTTTCACGTTATCTCCTCCGTAAGTAAAAACAATCTTGATCAATCGTTTTAAAAACTAGTTCTATAGAGAAAAACTTTATTGTTTTCTGTGATTACGTTACCAAACTTGGATATTAGTAATTTAATATGCTTTCACACAATTCTGCAAAGTTTCATCAAAATCGGGTGACTCTATCGTATATATATATATATCGAATGCGGAAATCATGGCCAAATTTTAAAGGTCCATAAATCCTCTGAAGAATATTTCGTTCAAACACGACAATTTCCGATTCATCCGCTGCTGTCATTGTCCATGCTTCTGCGCTATATTGCAGGACTGGAATGATAAGCGACTTGTAAGGGGCTATTTTTGATCTTCGAGTAAGGTCTCTCCTCTTGAACTCCCTACTTAGCCCTTAGTAGCATCAGTAGATTAAAGAATTCTAACGACAAGGTATCGCCCTGCCTTAAACCTCTTTTGGTATCAAATGGTTCGGAAAGGTTCTTTCCTATTTTGACGGAGCTTTGTTTACTTCTCAACGTCATCATGCTAAGTCGAACGAACTTTGCTGGAATACCTAAATAGACAGGGCTTCAAAGAACCTTAACCTTATCGGTGTGTCGAAGGCTGATTTAAACCCAACAAAAAGGGGGTGTGTTTTAATGCCTCTTTCATAGGTCTTCTCCAGGATTTGTCGAATTGTGAAAATCTGGTCTGTGGTGGATTTACCAGGTCTAAAGCCACACTGATATACTCTGGAACAACACCATAGCTGCACCTTGTTTTTTCAATGTACGCCTAGAAAGAGTAGAGGTAGAAAAACTTTGCGATTACCGTTTGAAAGAGCGTTAAAAATAAGAGAAAAAAAAATGACAAACATCAACACTCTCAGTGCAAAAATTAACCGTTATGTTTCATTTTCGTTTTGTAAGCGGTGCACTTCCATAGCCGCACTTTATTAAATTAAATAACACAAGTTTACAAAAAAAGGCCATTTTTTGCAACAGAGAACTTTGCAACCGTTCCTTATGTATTTTTGGCCGCTGAACTCAGATAAATTGTCCGTTTTCCTCCAGCACGTCAGGTTCACGAGATATTTGCATTGGAGAGGTATTCTTACATTTGTTGGTCGTGTGGCCACATTAAGTGTCCTATTCGAACCAACTTTGTTTTAATGTAAGCTGCATTGAATGACATTAAAGAAAAACCAAACACGAAGTTTTGATTTTGCTGATAAGGTACCAACTTTTGGATTTGAACATAAAAAATGTGGCCACAAAATGTGGCCACACGACCAACAAATGTAAGAATACCTCTCCAATGCAAATATCTCGTGAACCTGACGTGCTGGAGGAAAACGGACAATTTATCTGAGTTCAGCGGCCAAAAATACATAAGGAACGGTTGCAAAGTTCTCTGTTGCAAAAAATGGCCTTTTTTTGTAAACTTGTGTAATTTGTAGAAATATGTTAACGAAATAAGATATGTTTATTCACTTTAATAATGAGTGAAACCTTCTTTAGCACTAATTAACTCATAGATCCTACTCGGTATACTGTTTACGAGGTTTTTAAATCACTAAGGGACAGTTCTTTCCATGCCTTAATAATTTACAATTTGAGCCCCTTAGTACTAAGGTGCTCGGGGTTTTGAGCATAAATACTTCGGACTAGCAACGCCCACAGGTTTTCCATCGGATTCATGTCCGACTTTTTCTCATCCGAGAAAATGATCTAGAAAGATAAATTAATACTTGCATTGCTCTGTAAAGTGTTATAATTTCTGTCCAGTCAGTTCCCATGTTAATTCTGGCGAATTTCATCCGGGGTTCTTTTTGGCGGCCTGGCAACCTTTCGGTAATTATTTTTCCTCGAAGGACCTCGAATTATGAAGAATTTACGTGCTGAAATTATTTGACGGTTGTTCGGCTAAGCGCCTTTCCCAAAGCTGAAACTAATCAAATTTAAGAGAACCTTCTAACTTAACTCTCTCAACTTCTTTCTCTCATTTGTCGCTTTTGTTTTGTTGCTTGTCGCGTGCCATCTGCACAGCAAGCTGCGCTGGCCACTTTGGCTGCTGCGCTCAGTCTAAAAATCGTACTTAATTGCAACCGGCAGGGATCACGTCTGATTTGCCTATCGCGTTTGTCCAATTAATTTGCTAATTGTCTCGAGTCAAAGTCAACTAAACCCGCTGTAAAAATCGCCCAATAAATAATTGAATTTGCCTTGCATATAAAAACGAAAACTCAAATCGCTTCTTAATTTGGTGGCCAAATTGTGGCTAAATCTTTGCTGGCTATTCTAGCCAAAGGCTAGTGAAAAGGCTCACTAGTTCAACAACGGTCATCCATGGTTTCTTTTTAAATGAATTTTAAAATTTGCCTTTTTTGCACCAAAATTATTCATTTTTCGTTTCGTACTGTACGAAATTACAAGTACCGTACCTAATTTGTAACGCACCGACCGAAAAAAAGCAAGTACGGTACTGCGTCGTAACGCACCGACCGATAAAAATAAGTACCGAACTTTTTTGCGTTCAGCACTCGTACGTACTAAACAGTTTTAGTTACGTACAATTAAGTACAAAATGGTTTTTAGTTAAGTACACGGAGTGAAAAACGAATTTAGTTACAGACTTTGTGATAAGTGCACGGACTGAAGACTTACAAACAAAGAGGATAAAGATGACTGAAGACTTATTAAATCGCGAAAAAAAAACCAAAGAGGATAAAAAATAGTAATTATGAAAAACGTAATTGCCTACCAAGTAAAAAATCATGTCAGGATCAATGCATTTGCGCAATTCGCACGTAATCCTCTTTTTATCCTCTTTGGTTTTTGTTCGCGATTTAATAACACTGTGACACATTTTTGAACTCAAAAAAGTTGATACGGTCGAGACCGAAAAATTCTGAAAGGGTGTGATGGTACTACCATCATGGTAGTATAAAAACGCTGCATGGGTTTGGTCTGATTAGCTGCCGTTTTCTTTTTATTGACCTTTGAACTTTTCAGCTTTAGAGTAAGATTAACGATACCATATCTCGTAAACTATATTGAATTTTGCTTTTGTGTCTTCAGCAAAGTTGTTGCTCTTGGCTTGGCCCACCAAAACATTTCTTAGTAGCAAATCAAAAAAATTACGTCTTGGTACTTAAAATTACAAAAGATGTCCAAAAAAATCAATTTTTTACAACTTTTTTCAGTTTTTCAACTTTTTCCTGAAATCCGTTACAAATTTGGACAAATAATGTAGGTAAAAGTTGTTGCTTAGACCAAAATGAACAAACCGTTAGTACGAACACACTTCACTTAAGTACTCTTTGATATAGTAAAAAGACCAAAAGCCTGAAAAACTGTCAAAAAAATGCGAAAAAAACGAATTTTATCGGTAAAAAAGTGAATAAATTAAATTTCTTTAGCTACATTTTTTAAGTTATATTTTTTGACAATTTTATTGATTTAATACAAAACAATCGAAATTTTTGATAGTGTCAGCCAATTTCTACCAAAAACTGTACGTTTTCGAGTTTTGGTTGAAATTATTCATCTTTTAGGGTCTTTAACTATATGAAGGACCATTCGAATGAAGTTGGTATGTTCCAACCGATTGTTTACATTAGTCTATGCTACTTTTTCGTCCTTCATTGCTTGGTCAAATTCGTTATAGTTTTGAAGAAAAAGTTGAAAAACAGTACAAAATGAGGGGAAAACATGATGAATTTACGACATTTTTGCAATTTTGAGTTTAAAGATGTGACTATTTTGACTTGTTACCTAGAAATGTTTTGTAAATTAAGTCAAGAGCAACAACTTCTTTTCAGACGTCAAAGCGAAATTTCAAATAGTTTACGAGATAGAGAGTTACAAGTCCCAATCATATGCTTAAAACTTCAAAGTGCTATAAAAAGAAATCGGCAGCTAACCAGACCAAACCCAGGGAAGGTTTTTGTACTACTATCATACCCTTTCAGAATTTTTTGGTCTCGACCGTATCAACTTTTTAGTGTTGCACAGTGTAATTCTTCAGTCATCTTTATCCTATTTGGTTTGTTTTCGCGATTTAATAAGTCTTCAGTCCGTGTTCAAAGATATTTTGAACAGTGCATTTAAAGTCCGCTACCTGCGGTCGCCTCAAGCCGAGGCGCACAAAAATAGAAACTAGAAACTAGAACAACTCCCAAGAAGGGACACATCTGTTAGTAATAAGGCATTTCTCCGCTTGGGGTAAAACCAAAAAATGTATAAAAGAGAAAGTACCAACATATTAAAAAATAGTTAGCTTCTATACGAGGAGCTAGTAACACGCACCATACATGCGTAAGATTCAGCTTCGTGATGTGGAGCGGCTCACTCGCAATGGTATTGCGTTTTAGTGATCATTGGTCCTTCGTCCCTGTAAAGGCAAAATTGCTAAACTGAACGGCATTTGCTCAGGTCGAAAAAAAGGCATTCAAATGGAAGGATAGCCTAAGGCGGTGATCGGGAGAGAAAGGTATTCCGTGGAAAACCTAAGGAGGCGAGAAGTTCACCTATAAAACCTGCCGACGCGTTAGGGATTGGCCCTGCGTGCGGAGGAGAACGGTGAGAAGTTCGCCAAACAAGTGGCCTGCCAAGCGTTGGGAACTGCCCAGCGTGAGGAGGACTACAAACTGAGGCAAATGTGCCTTTTAATCAGGAAGAAGGAAGGAAGAGAAGGAGCAGCAACGGGTACGAGTCCCGACAAATGGAGAGGCGCTGTCCAGGCGCGGCTGAGACGTACAGAGCAGTAAGCGTGGGGCTGATCCACACTACCACAACCACACCATGCGGCCGTTAGGAAGAAGTCGTCGCAGTAGAAGCAGATTTTCGGAAGATAATAAATTAATAGAAAAAAATAATAAAATTAAAAGTAGAGTGCCCGTG
Organism: Lordiphosa clarofinis; assembly: GCA_018904275.1. Taxonomy (NCBI): domain Eukaryota; kingdom Metazoa; phylum Arthropoda; class Insecta; order Diptera; family Drosophilidae; genus Lordiphosa; species Lordiphosa clarofinis. The sequence goes on from JAEIGQ010000140.1 coordinate 635,586, forward strand.
TGGCACCGCTGTAACAAAAGGCGGATTTTCGCTGTTACATAAAATTTAAAAATTCTAATTTCATCAAAAAAAGGCAACAAAAATTTTTGTTTTTTTTTTATACAAATCGTTAAAAATAAAAAGTACACAAAAATGTTTTTGATTTTTGCCGGCGCAAGATGTTTTTAATAAACATGGCATTATTTAAATTGGCTTAACAAAAAATATTTTATTGTAAATTTAAAATAAAAACCAATGTAAATTCAAAGTTAAATAAAACATGTTAAATTAAATCGAAATGTTAAGATATAAAAATGTAAAAATCTGAGCAAAAAGTTTAAAACCTATATGAATATACACATTTAAAATACAGTCCACTATCGAAGAGAAAAAAATATATATGTAAAAAATTCAAATTGTTGCCCTCTGCAATATTTATATTCAAAGATAATTGAAAAGTACATGTAAAGTAAAAATACAATTTGTTTGCCCTCTGCAATATGTTCAAAGATATTTTGAACAGTGCATTTAAAGTCCGCTACCTGTGGTCGCCTCAAGCCGAGGCGCACAAAAATAGAAACTAGAACCTAGAATAGAAACTAGAACAACTCCCAAGAAGGGACACATCTGTTAGTAATAAGACTTTTTTCCCCTTTGGGGAAAAAAAAAAAAGTTAAAAAGAGAAAAAAAAAAAAAAAAAAAAAAATTTTTTTTTTTTAACTTTTGTGTTTTTTTCTTCTTTTTTTTTTTTTTTTTTTTTTTTTTTTTTTTTTTTTTCCATTTTTTTTTTTTCTTTTTTTTTTTTTCTCTTTTTTTTTTTTTTTATTTATTTTTTTTTTTTTTTTTTTTTTAAAACCCATTTTGTACTTAATTGTACGTAACTAAAATTGTTTAGTACGTACGAGTGCTGAACGCAAAAAAGTTCGGTACTTATTTTTATCGGTCGGTGCGTTACGACGCTGTACCGTACTTGCTTTTTTCGGTCGGTGCGTTACAAAATATGTACGATACTTGTGATTTCGTACAGTACGAAAAGAACAGTGTATCGTACTTTTCTGAGTACGGTACTTGGATTTGTTCAGTACTTTTTGTGTACTAAACAAAAGTACGGTACTTTGTACGGTTTTTTGAGAACCCTGTTTGTAATATAATTTTAACGCATTCAAATCGGTTAAGCGGTTCTTAAGATAAACGAGTTTTTTGTTTTGCCTTTCCGCCCTCATAACTCTACTCCAATAGCGACTAGAAGACTACAAATTTAGGAGAGTGAGTTTCTCATTGATGGTAACCACATATTTAGATTTGGTTCTGATCGGAGTGGGGGCAGTTTTTGTATGCTTATTCTGCTATGCCCTTTGTAGTGTTCAATTGTTCTGCGAGTACGTTTGTTTAAAAATTGTGATTAATATGGCTTGTGCGGGTTGTGAAACTACTATTTCGAAGTTTTTGTCGATGTCAGAGACCGATGTCATTGACTTCCTTATTAGTCATAATGTCATTTTAAAGGAAATCAACTGTCCAAAATGTGGTCAACTGTGCAAAATTTCGTCCAAAAGTTCGAGGCCCGTATTTCGTTGCCATTCCGTAGTGCAAATGGACAATAATATGAAGAGAAAAAAAAAATACAGTGCAATTTTGTAGAAAGTGTTATTATTATTATTTATGGTATTTGGCAAAGTTTCAATTCCACAAAAAATTTCCTGTTCATTCACACAGACTTCATGAAATATTCATGGCAATTAGCACTCTTTATAACCGAGTTAAATGTGAACGCTGATGTTCATTTTGAGGTTTGTAATAAAAAAATGTTCTGCGATCGCAATGTTATATTTATTCCTCCGGATTCCGATGCTGAAGGCTTAAAAAGCATGGCTGAGAGCAGCAGGTGTGGAGTAGGCCTTCTGGGGAACCACCATAAAAAAACGCGCCTTCAACTTTACCTCTAATGGGAAAAAAGCTTAATTATCCGAGTTCTTTTTGCTATTGGGGTGAGTTGTTCGCTAATTTGTAGAGATTAGTGCCGCAGGCGAAATTTTAAAAAAAAAAAAAATTTCGTTTTTTAATATATAATTTATGTAAACGCGCCTTCAACTTTACCCCTAATGGAGGGTTCCCCAAGAAGAGAGCGCTAAAATGTGACTGTTTCTCTTTCTGAAACACAGTGAAGCATGACTTCGGCAAGCACTCGGAGTGCTCGAGGGGCTATAGTTGGGGGAACTCTGCTCTAATGGGTGGTGTGAAAAAAGTTCAGAGCCTCATCCACGTCAACTAAATAGGCCAAATACTTCGATATTGGTCTGCTTTTGAACTTGAAAATGTCATGCCAGTTAAATTCTAGGTGAGTTTTTGACAAAATTAATATTTTTTATTATTAATTTGACAGTTGAAGAAAAGCACATGCATAATTTTGGTGCAAAAACAGCAAATTTCAAAATTCATTTAAAAAGAAACCATGGATGACCGCCAATTAATTTTTGCACGTAAATTCTTCATAATTCGCGGTCATAATTCGGGGTAAATTAATTTCGGAATTTTTGGTGAGGAAGGACATCTAATAGACAATTACCAACCTTTCTGTCACCTTCAATTTTTGTCGCACTATCTTTTAAGATTCCTTTAAAGGCCGTGCAATGGTCCAGCGAGCACTTTTAGGCTACATTCAGTTGCTAATTCATTAGCGTTCTTAAATGAATTACTTGCAGCGCTCACTAATCGGTGCTGGTCACGCTGATTTATCTTCGGCGTACGTTCTCCGTGTTTTGTTTTCCATATTCATTTCGGTTTTTACAAAAATTTCACTTTGTCGGAGCTACCAATTTTTCCGACAATTTCACAAAATGAGCAATTTTCACTTTTGAGCGCTAGAATTTGGACCTTTTTAACATCTGACAGCACTGGCCCACTTGGCATATCTACAGTGCAAACACCAGCAACACCTACCAGCAAACAGTGCTGTGCTACGCGTGTGGAAAATGGTGCCACCTCAAATGCTCTGGCCTAAACAGTTGGAGAGAACACACAGCGCAGTACAACTGCCCCAAATGCTCCAGACCACAAGGAACACCCACCACCAACGTACCTCATGTGGACACCCAACGCACCACACACATAGACACCATTACACACACCAATCACACCAGTCCCATCACACTTAATAACAACAATAACAATAGCCCTCCACTCCCCAATACTCCAAAAAGAACCACAGAGTCAGAAGCTAACAACAACAATGAATTCATCGTCTTGCAATGGAACTGCAACGGCCTATCGAGGAAAATAGTTGAGGTGACCAACTATATGGCGCGTAAGAGGATCTTAATAGCGGCGCTGCAGGAAACGAAGCTAACCAGCAGAAGCTCACTTGTGTCCTCATCCAGCTACACCTTGATAAGAGCAGATAGAGACCGGAATAAAGGCGGAGGCCTCGCCTTCATAGTACACAACTCAGTCACATATCGTCCATTACATTTCAACAACCAAGACCCACACTCAGAAATTCAGGGCATTACTATTAAATCAGGATGTGACGATATAGATATTATAAATGTCTATATACCTCCCGTTTCAGCCTGCCAACCAGGATACAGGCCTGACATCCAAAACATGTTAGAAGGTGAGAACCTCATAATCCTGGGAGATTTTAATGCCCATAGTGACTCATGGTTCTCTGAGATAGGCAATGATGCTAGAGGAGAACTGTTCGAAGAGCAGATAGACAGCTCTAACTTCTGTACGATAAATGAGGATCATGAGACCTAACAATAGTTAGTCCAGCACTACTGCTACGTACGACTTGGCACGCAGACATAGCACTGAATTCGGATCACATCCCCATCACAGTCAAAGTCACAAAGAGTGCTGACTTCATCACCTCAGAAAGATGCACTTTTGTGAACTTTGCCAAGACTGATTGGGAAAGATTCGAGCTCAGCACTGAGTCTGAATTTGCCAACCTCCCCACACCTAGTACAGTGAATGAGGGCGAAGGAAACTTCAGGAGAATCCTCAATAAAGTAGGGAAGCACTGTATACCTGCAGGGCGTATCCGAAAAATGAGGCCGGCTTTCCCACCCGATGCCGCGAGACTTGCAGACGAACGCGATGACCTCAGGAAAGATAACCCCTCAAACACTCGCATACCCGTGCTTGGAGCGGAGATAGACAGACTTGTCAACAAGTTTCGCAACGACAAGTGGTTGCAACAGCTTGAGGAAATGGAAATGGGATCCAAAAGACTCTGGAGTACAATTAAACAACTCACGAATCCGCAGAGGAAAGACCAGGTGTTGGTCTATTTTGGAAACAGCACACCCTCTAATCCGACCAAGTGTGCAACCGCTTTCAATCGGCAATTTAACATACATCCACAGAAGCCTATCAGGCTTCATGAATCATGAATGGCTATCAAAATGAAACGAGTGGTACAAAGGTCCTTCAGAAAGCTCCCTATGAACGACGTAGATCCTAACAATTTTGAACCATACTTTTGAACCACCTGAAGTACTGGCAGCCATCAAAAAACGCAAAACCATCGAAGGCCATCGGACCTGATGGATTGGCGACGATAATGCTGAAGCACCTGGGACCTAAAGGAGTTGAGTACCTTACTCACACCTTTAACCTCAGCATAAAATCGCTGGAAATTCCCAATATATGGAGAACTGGCAGAATCGTCCCAATCCTCAAACCCAGCAAACCAGCAGACCAAGGCGCTTCATACAGGCCAATAACACTACTCTCGCCGGTAGTTAAAATCCTAGAAGCCCTCCTTCTCCCCACCTTGACGGAACACCTGGTCCCTGCAGAACATCAGCATGGGTTCAGAGCGGGTCACAGCACCACCACAGCGCTATGCGAGCTAGCAACCACCATCACAGCTGGACTCAATAGCAAACGTCCCCACGAAAGGACGATTGTCGTGGCACTGGACCTATCCAAAGCGTTTGACATGGTTAACCACACCACACTGCTCCAAGACATCATGCAGAGCACACTACCAAACTACACCAAGAGATGGCTTCACAACTACCTCTCAGGCAGACACTCGCATGTGGAGTTCAGAGGATCTAAGTCATCTAATAGGAAACTTAAGCAAGGAGTACCGCAAGGAGGAGTACTGTCGCCTATCCTCTTTAACTACTATATAGCTAACTTACCCACACCACCGAACGAAATAAAAGTCGTCTCGTATGCCGATGACTGCACAGTAGACTGAACGTCCCTTATATGAAAAAAAATTTTTTTTGAAATATTCTGTTCCTCAATGCGCAAAAAATTTGTAATATTTTCTAGTTACCGTAATGAAAAACCAAACTTGTAAATTTTTAGGTTTAGTGCTGGCGCCGTGGGTTTAAAGTTGTTACATTAAATTTTGATTTCCCCTTTTTCATTTTACGTTTTCATTAAAGCCACCTGAGATGCCAAACGTTTTGGTACAACTTAAAAATGGTTGATGTGTCAGAAACAATCAATGCTGTGACTAAAAAACTGCAGGATCGGCATACCGTGAGATGAAGTGGTCCTTAGGCGTAAGCATTTTTCACCCAAACATTCCATGTTCCGCAAGCTTTGTTCACGTGGAATTCTTCATAATTTGGCCATTGTCCACACCGAAAAATATTGCCCCCCCGCCCACCGCCGCGGGGCCCCCCCCCCCCCCCCCCCCGTCCGCCCGGACGGCCCCGCGAACCCCATAAAATGGGACAGGCCCCCGCACCCACGCCCCGCGGCCCGACCCGACCCCGACCCGAGTCCGGTTCCTCCTTCGCCGCCCCCGGTTGACCGACGGGCGAGCACTCGTTTAAAGACCCCCCCCCCCGACTCCCCCGAGATAAGAACGAAATAAAGTGTGCTGTGCTTTAAAAGATTTGTACTAATCATGGATATGCATATGAGCCGAACACCAAACCAAAACTAAAATGGGTTCCTCACTGAAGCAAATTTTCAAAAGATCATCTCTTAAAATGCAGATTCCTGTCCTCACTGTGTTGCTTCATCATATGCATCGTAACAATTTACAAAATGGCTGGCAACAAAGATAACAAATGAAACATAGATATTCAGTTTTTAATTATTTCGCTGCTAGAAAAAAACTCTAATGTTCGTAAGGGTTTAAAGCGAAAATGCAAAATGCAATTAAAAGTAGTTATTTAAATTTATTTATAAGAATATTTTTTTTTGCTATTTGAATAAGCGTACTCCTCGTCATCGGACCTCAGTCTTTTAAAGCATCAGGACTTAATTCAATCGAACTTTTTAATAAAGCATCCAAAATTTCTTCTAATGGTCCATAAAACTCCTTTCTCTGTTGTGGTACAACTCTTTATCGATACCAGCATTCTTTCTGAGGAACACATGTTGATCATAAAGTTTCCTCAAGCTCTTCCTAGTTTCATGGTAAGACCAAGTGATTGCAATACACCATCAATTTGAAGGACACTGCTGCTTAGGCTAGATGGTTGCTTGTTGAATCCAGCACTACCGGCAACGCGCCAATCAAATAAATGCTCGAATCCTCTATATCCAACATTTTGCTTTGAGTAAAATATTTTTAAAAATATATTTTTAATTCAAAATATGTTTGGCATCTCAAAGCTTACTTCTACGAAAAAGTAAAATTAGAAAGGGGAAACTGAAACTTTATTTAGCAACTTCAAACCCACGGCGCCAGTATTAAACCTTAAAATTTCTAAGTTTGGTTTTTTATTAAGGAAACTAGAAATTTTTCCGAATTTTTTGCGCTCTGAGGAACAGAACATTTCAAAAAAAAAAAATTTCCATACGATTATGTTCAGTCTACTGCACAGTCACAACAACAGGCAAAGACGTAAAAACCTTAGAGACTAGACTAAACAGCTACCTACCGAAGTTGGAAGACTTTTTCCACAGCCGCAACCTTTTCCTATCTGCAAGTAAATCGTCAGCAACTCTCCTCACTACATGGACTAAAGAGGTCAAACAGGAACTCGAAATACATATTAATGGACAGAGTATTCTCACCCTTAATCACCCAAGAATCCTAGGGGTAACGTTTGATTCCCTTTACGTCTTCGCTAAACACGCTGAAAGCATAGCGAAGAAGACCAGAAGTAGGAATAAAGTTCTGAAGGCAATTGCAGGCAGCGGATGGGGCAAGGATAAGGAAACGATCTCCACGACGTATAAGGCGATCGGCCGCTCTCTTATCAACTACGCAGCACCCATCTGGTCTCCATCCATCAGCGACACGCAGTGGAGAAATCTGCAAACCGTACAAAACGCAGCGCTCCGAGTGGCAACAGGATGCCATATGATGTCGCACATATACCACCTGCACCAAGAAACAGAGATGCTCCCAGTCCGACAGCACAATACCCTCCTCACCCAACAGTTCTTGATAAACTGCCATAACCCTAATCACCCTAACCACAATTGCACCAAACTCCCAATGAACAGTAGAGAGCGACCAGTCCGTTTTGATCTGAGGACTGCCAAACAGGATATTGAGCACTTCCTCCCTAACCACCCACCAAATGAGGAAGAATGTATAGCAGCACGCAATAGTGCACACACCATCATGGTCGAAAGCACTGTAGCTGCACTACAGCCCAATGTGGTCCTTGGAGGCAGACCGCCACCTATCGACTGCAGCGAGAAATCGCTACCTAGAACCACAAGATCCACTCTGGCCCAGCTGCGCTCAGGAAAGAGCAGGCAGCTTAACAGCTACCTAGCGCGCATCAATCCACAGATCATGGACACATGTTTTAAATGCAACCACATCCCCCACGACACATTACACCTTTTCAACTGTCCACTTAACCACACATCTCTTACCCATCCAATCGAGGCAGCTACATTTCTCGAACTGGACCTGGGTCTCTAACTCAACATCTACTTTCTCTCAAAATTTCTCTCTTTTCTTATTTTTCATACTATGTACATACAGTCTACCCTGCCGTTACAACAACAACAACCAGCAAACACAGACTAAGAAATTAAATTGTGCGGCTATGGCAGTGCACCGCCCACAAAACGAAAATAAAACATAACGGTTAATTTTTGCACTGAGAGTGTTGATGTTTGTCATTTTTTTCTCTTATTTTTAACGCTCTTTCAAACGGTAATCGCAAAGTTTTTCTACCTCTACTCTTTTTATGCGTACACTGGAAAAACAAGGTGCGGCTATGGTGTTGCTTCAGAGTTTAAGGTCCAATCAGTGTATCATTAAGCGGCTTTAGACGTTTACAAATAATGCGGGAAAGAAACTTATTTGCGATGGGGGGGATACTGATCCCGCGGTAGTTGGCGCAAACTGCAGGGTCTCCTTTTTTAAAGATTGGACAGAGAACACTTAGATTCCAATCGTCGGGCATGCTTTCGTCAACACATATATGGCACAGAAGCTGGTGCATGCACCTTACCAATTCTTCGCCTCCAGCCTTGTACAATTCAGCGGGCAGCTCATCAGTATCTCTGTTGCCGGTTGGTGGCATCGTTACTTTTCTAGAAAACATGCACTATGTTCGTCATCACCTCCCAGTAGGTTGGAGAAGTAACTTCTCCAATTGTTAAGCGCCTCCTGCGGATCTGTGACCAGATTCCCGTGTTCTTCATTGCATTGTGCGCCTCTGGGCTTGGAACCTTCTGTTAATTGCTTAATCTTTTGGAAAATTTTTGAGTCTCACTCATGCCGAATAACATTTCGACTTCCTCGCGCATGCGCCTTTCCTCCTCATTTTTTTTCTTCTAGAAAGGCGCTTCTCATCTTTCCTTTTCTCCCTGTATAAGTCCTAATCAGACTTCGCTTCTGTCTGCAAAGATGTCTTGTATACAGCGTTTTTCTCTGCAGTATCGTGTCGGCACTCCTCATCGTACCAAGACCGATGGGACTCGATATACCCGAGTATCTCCGCGGCAAACGCTCTCATGGAGTGTGATATACGATTTCACTGTTCGCCTATATCGGAGGGGAATGGGTTCGTTGATCAGGGAACTTCCAAGTCGCCTTATGAATGTCTCTATGTTCAAATCTGGTACTACTTATGACCATGTTCCGGCCCGTAGCCGGAGGTTGTTTCATGAAAGCTAAGACGTTCGACTGTCGAACCAAAAACTCCTTCTCTCCCGATTTACGCGTTAGAAACGCTCATAGAATTCGTCTTTTATCGGGTCTTTCTTGTCTTCTGTTGGCGCGTGAGCACAGATAAGACTAACATTCAAATATTTTGCCTTAAAAGGGGACATCTAAGTAGCTCAAAACAAAAAGTGGATTTTCAGAATTTTTTTTTGGCCAAATGGAAGGGCCAATCGAATATTTGTAAATGAGGTATTATAGCTTGATACATTTACTCGAAATGGTTTTCGAGTTTTTTGTATCAAAAACAAAATCGCGGTCGTGTATCATTTCTCCGTTGACCCTATTTTTCAGCTGGCCGGACTCATAACTCAAGCAAATATTAACTGATCGATCTGAAATTTTAAGAGTAAATCGGAAATACCTATGGCTTTCGATCCCCGTAGGATTTTTTCGATATTTTGATTATTGGCGAAATGGTGAGTTTTTGAAAAAAAATGTGTTTTAAAAAAAAAAAAATCTTAAAAAATTTTTTAAAAAAAAAGTAAGCAAAATATTGAAAAAATTCTACGTGGATCGATAGCCATAGGTATTTCCGATTTACTCTTAAAATTTCAGATCGATCGGTTAAGATTTGCTTGAGTTGTGTCCGGCCACGGAAAAATAAGGTCTACGGAGAAATGATACACGACCGCCATTTTGTTTTTTATACAAAAAACGCGAAAACCATTTCGAGTAAATGTATCAAACTAAAATACCTCATTTACAAATTTTCGATTGGCCCTTCCATTTGGCCAAAAAAAATTCTGAAAATCCACTTTTTTTTTTGAGCTACTTAGATGTCCCCCCTTAAGTCTGAGCGCGGCTAGCCGCTCTTCAACTGGTGTAATGCTGATAACAGAGCGACGCAGTCTATCACTCACTGCAAAGCCGCACCCAGCAGTAAAATCAGGATCACTCTGGGTTCGCTAAGTTGAACCGATTAGCAGCTTTAGCTGACCACATACGCCCCCATTAGGTCCAGAAGATCGATGACTATAAGTTCTGAACCACACATATATACATATATCCATCGCTACACGGTCGTAGGCCCTTTGACGTAACTGCTTTTTGGCTGTGATTAAGGGAATTTAATATATTTACAACAAACCCCTAATTTAAACGAAAGTGGAGTAGCTGCTGATATGTCATAAAATTAAATTTAAGGATTACCTAGAGAAATTAATTAAAATTATGGATTACTTCGACTAATTTTAGTTGACCGTTAGGTTTTCAAATTAAATTTCACGTTCATTTTACGGTAAAATGGAAATGGTTTTACAAACTGTTCAATTAACTTATTTTAACACTAGGGATAGTAATTAATTTTAAATTAAATTGAACATAAATTATTCGCAAAAGTGAATTCACTACTCCTCAAATTCACCGATCTGCGTCCACGTCGACGTCGGCAGAGCTTAATTCTGTGTATATTTGTTGTTGCAATTTTGCCTAGAAAATCGAAAAAAAAAAGTCAGCCTGCGCTGCTTCGGCGTCGACGTCGGCAGAGCTCAATTCTGTGTATATTTGCTGTTGCAATTTTACCTAAAAAAAAAAATAAAAAAAAGGCGTGACCCTCGCTCTGCTTGCACAGGCCAAAAGATAAGAACAAACGAAGAAGTTTGCATACCCTTTAAATATGAACAAGCAATTGAACTAACGGCCGTATGTGGCCCAGTGGTTAGTGTGCTGGGCGGGAGGTCGTGGTTTCGATCCCTCCTCTGAACATCTAATAATAAAAGTTTTTATACACTTGAAAAGTGTATTATAATTTTGCCCAGAAGTTTGCAACGCATAGAAGGAATCATCTCGGACCACATGAAGTATATATATTCATGATCAGCGTGACGAGCTGAGTCTTTGTCCGTCCGTCTGTTCGTCTGTCCGTCCGTCCGTCTGTCCGTCTGTCTGTTTCTACGCGAACTAGTCCCTCAGTTTTGAAGCTAGCGAGCTGAAATTTTGCACAGTCTTCTTTTGTCTGCGCGTTGCTAATATGTCGGAACCGACCGGATCGGATGGCTACTTCTTGTAGCTGCCATACAAATGATCGGTCGAAAAATGGATTTTAATAAGAAAAACTGGTTTTTTCTCAATATTACCGCTCTCTAAAAACTTCGGCACGGATGAAGTTAGCCTTGCCTTTCTCGTTTTCTTTCTTTAGAAAATAGCTTTTACACATACGGTCACCTTCACCAGCTATTGGCGCCAGCTGTGAAGTAACTAGCCATGAAAAAGCAAATTCTCACACTTTGCCGTTCGGATCCGGCGTTAAACTGTAGGTCCCTTTCTCTTGTGCGAAAAATTTAAAGCACACACCCCAAGAGATTGAGAGAAGCTTGACTTCCCCGTTCGAGGAGCTGTATAGCCAACATTTACATTTACAATTGAACTATATTTTATGTATTAATTTTGCAATTTAAAAATAAGGCGCTTGGACAGATCGTTCGTGGAATAGCCTTATGATACACTATTATTATTATTATCCCTAAAGCAATAATTTATTTTTGGATCTTAAACAAATGTACACATAAGCTTTTCAAAGTCGTATATGCCTTTCCATACCCTGAGTAAGCAAATGTGCGAAAGCGAGAAGGATAAACGCGCTGTTGCGTCTGCCCTTTGCGTTTGCGTGCCCGTCGTCAAATGCGTTGAAAAATCTAAGACGCACTTGTGTCTTCACTGCCATCGCGCGACGTTGAACATGTCAAATAAAATAGTTTGTTTTGTTTTTTGTTGTGGCCGAAATTATCTTATGTGCATTAATTGTCAGCAGACAAGTTGTTTCGATGTGGATTGCTCTTTTATGTATTTTTATACCCTTGGAGAGGGTATATTAAAATTGTTTAGATTTTTGTATCGCATAGAAGGAAGCATCTCCGACCACATAAAGTATATATATTCTTGATCAGCATGACGAGCTGAGTTGATATAGCCATGTCGGTCTGTCCGTCTCTTTCTATGCTATCTCCTCCGTCAGTTTTAAAGCTATCTCAACCAAACTTTGCACGAAGTCTTTTGGTTCAAATGCGCGGTACATTTGTCGGAACCGGCCGGATCGGATGACTATATCGTATAGCTGCCATAGAAACGATCGGTCGATAAAGTAGTTCTAGTGAGAAAAACTTTTTTGTCTTCAACGCAATCGTCCCCAAACCTCGTATTTATAAGTTTTCTATGCCTTCACATAATTTCACCAAGTTTTATGAAAATCGGATAACTATAAAGTATAGCTGCCATACAAAAGATAGTTTTGAAAAAACGTCTTAGTAGGAAAAACTTTTTTGTTTTCAATGCAATCGCTCCCAAACTTGTTACTGGTCAATATTATATGCTAACACACAATTCTGCCAAGTTTGATTCAAATCGGATGAAGTAGAGTGAGAAAAACTTTTTTGTTTTAAAAATTTTGTCAAAATTGTGGTGACACATAAAAAACTGGCAGGCAGATATCATGCTCCAAGGGTATATAAACTTCGGTCGAGCCGAAGTTAGCTTACCTCTATTTTTTTCATTCATTCTATTATACGTTTTTTTATTTATTTTATTTATTAGTTAAGTGTTTATATGTTTATTATTTAATATATTTATAAGTAAATATAAAAAATATAAAATGTTGCATGTTTGCTAATTGGGGAAAAATTTGTTGGATTTTATGAAAATAATCATTTTATAATCCATCTAGTATGAATTTAATTTTGCAACCATTTCTTAAGTGAATCCAATTTGAATTTATAGGTGAATAAATTGATGAATTCTGTTTAAAATTCATCGATGATTCCGGGGTGACTATTTTGCAAAATTCATGCAGGAATCATGGGTGCCAGATAAATGAATTTATTGGTGAATTCGTTAATGAATTTTGCAAAGAAATCATGCTTGAATCATCGATGAATCTACAAGTGAATTCATCAGTGATTCACCAATGAGCAGTCATGCGTGACCGCCTAGGACATGCCCATGTTAAATTCACCACCTTTTTTCATAGGAATTCACCAATGATTCATCGATGCCGTAGGCCAATTCATCGGTGAATCATTGGTTATTCATTGGTGACGAGAACTGAAGGGTACTTAGCGGTCGGTGTGAAGGTGTGTGTATTTATAAAGAGAGGCATCTGTATGTACGATAAGTATACGGAGGAACTAAACGCACATTCCTGGTAAATTCGCCAACATAACCACAATATCCTTTCCCTGTTGAGGGCACTGTCTTCATCGACTTGATCACAATAATCAAAAGGAGAACGATATCGGGATGAAATTTTGAGCCGCCGAGTTTTTTGTCGATTTAACTAGAGGCAGCTAACTTGCGAGGTGTGTATTTGTATGTATGGGAATTGACATCAGCGACAGCACCTATGTAAAAGTGTACATATGTATGTGTTAGAGCGCGGACGCGCTAGGCGGGGTGCTGCACTGGCCCCTTGCCCAAGACGTAAACGATTTCTTTTAGGAAAGAATTGATTAAGCACCTGCACTGAAACTTTTATAAAAACCATGGAGAATTTTCTGGTAACTTGTATAGCTGTATGTTCGCCTGTACATACAGATATTTATGGATAATATTCCACAGGGATGCCAGACTTATGTGTCTTTATTTTAGGCCGCTAAGTTTCTTTTCTTAATTTGTACGATGCAATGCACGTCAGTCACACTTAAAGTCAAAAAAGAACATCGTGGTCGATAAGATTCTCTGGCCACTACAGTTTTTGAACTCTGATTTGATGAATGATGTATGTGTGCATCTGATAGTTCTCGTACAGGTCAAACCGAAATGACATCCAACATAGGTATCTCCAAAGCAAAAAACCATGCCATGTTAAGGGTTCTCACCAAACAAAAAGCCGGACTTCATATATGCCACATATATGCACAAAGTTCAGTCAACAAAAATGAAAAGTTTTATTTTCTGATTGTAAAAAAATGTTAATAGGGTGTGTCTACAGACCATATAAAATCATTGATATCTCGACAATAATAGACACATTAGGTAACTCATCCTTGACGTATACAGACATTATCATTGCTTCAATAGCAACTTACTTCAAGAATCACATGTTTCTATGGCAATGGAATCACTGGGACTAAAACCGGTACATGTTTTAGAGATGCGTCCGAGAGGCCACTGATGGGGTGGGCTGTTGTCTTCATGGATGAAAACCAGCTGACCTGTTGATAAGTTAGCCTTTGGAGTACGTCACTTGGACCTCAATTAAAGCGTATGTAAATAGTCACAACGCCATAAGTCCCAGAAGCACTGCTTTGCTTAAGTGATGCGTTGGTAACGAGAGATATATGACATTTTACTGTCTTCGATTGTCGGCCCTGGAATCGCTTTCAATGATGCTCCCATCAAAAGATGCCCAGGGGTAAGGGCTTCCCCATCGTTAGGGTCCTCAGACTGAAGTCTAAAGTTCTTCAAATGTCATTCCAGTATCTGACATACTCTTGGTTAGGAGACTCTTCATAGACTTCACTGCTGCCTCCCAAAGCCCTCCAAAGTGTGGTGCTCGAGGTGGGATGAATTGAAACCCAACACCACTGTCGTTGCTGAACGTTTCCAAATCACGTTCGGTTGGTTGACTGAAGGGCTCCCGTTTGAAACGGTTGAGTTGTGCGCATGCTCCGGTAAAGTTTGTAGCACTATCGCAGTATATGCGATGTGGAGTGACTCTGCGAGAAACGAAGCGCTTTAATGAGAGAATGAAAGTGTTAGTTGGCAAATCTGAAAGAAGTTGAACGTGTACTGCTTTTGACGAAAAGCAAACAAAGATAGCCAAATACGTCTTATATGGAACCTTGCTGCAAATGCGATATGATGTGAGGAACGGCCCACATAGATCCACTACGGAAACGGTGAATGGCTTGATCGTTGGCAACCGATCCGAAGGTAGCGATCCCATAATTTGGTTCATTACACGAGGTTTGTAATGGTAGCAGTGAATACATTGCCGAACAACCGATTTGACCAGATTCCTTGCATTAATAATCCACACTTGCAGTCGAAGGAGGCCAATAAGAGCCTTGGCGCCAGCGTGCATGTTGATGAGATGCAAGTTATTGTCGAATTTCCAAGTGAATTCATGGTCCCTTGGAAGGAATGTCCATGTTTAGTGAAGTTTGCGGCCACTCTGATGAGTCGAGTTTCAAAAGCTCCGGGCAAGTGAACCATATTGTATTTGATAGTTCCGCAGCTGCGCATTCGAGCGAAACGATATCTGCCGGATTACTTTTTCCGGGTACATGCCGCCATATGAAATCAGTCGACTTTTCCTGAATTTCTGCCACTCTATTAGCGTCAAAACAATTCAGCTGTGAGGAGTGCATCTTAAGCCAGTGCAGCGCTATTTTTGAATCTGTCCAAAAAAATGTTGAACTAGTGTATGAATTGAATTGTGCCAAAGCTTGTACAACAGAACTGCTGCACTTAGTTCCAATCTGGGTAGTGAAATTGTCTTTAGTGGAGCAACCTTGGATTTGGAGATGACCAATAACGATGTATATTTTCCGTTGACCAGTGCTCGAGGTAGATGCAGCAGCCGTAGGCTGCTCCATGGATTTGGCCAAGGTTTTGTGATGAGGTGTTTACGAATCTGGGTACTTGCACTTGATTGACGTGGTCCAAGACAGCTTCGATTTGTTGCCAACGAATGTTGAGCTCAGCATGCAAAGGCTCATCTATCCCAATCTAATCCTTGTAGCCAAAGTTCCTGAGTAAAGATCTTGCAACGTATGATAACAGGACTAAGCAAGCCTAGTAGATCGTACAAATGAGCTACAATGGACACAACTCGACGTTTGGTTGTCTCTCCGCCCGTTGGCAAGTCATAGCGAAAACATAGTTTATCGTGTTTTGGCTTCCAGGAAATACAAAGAGCCTTAGTTATATCTTTGCCTTCTGTTTTGAAACAAAATTCGTCTGTATGCTCCTTTAGATGGCTAGCAGTCCCTTCACTCACCTTGTGTTGCAACTCCTTTATGCTGTCTGCACCCGTTAAGAGATCGTCGACATACATCTCTTGTTGCAGAGCCGTTGCGCCAATAGGACATTCTTGTTGATGCTGCTCAGCGATAAAATGTAGGCTTCGTATGGCTAAGTATGGTGCGCAGGCCATCCCGTATGTGACTGTGTTTAGCTCATACAATTCCAATGGTTCGTCAGGCGATGATCTCCACAGGATTAACTGAAGATGCCGATCCTTGGGGTCAACGACGAATTGCCGGAACATCTTGGAGATGTCGGCCGTGAGTGCATGCCTGTGAAGTCGAATCGAAAGTAGCGTTAGTGTGTGTGTTTGTTGGACAGTTGGTCCAGTTGGTGTTGAGAGAACGATTTGATGTAGTCTTTGCTGACGCGTCAAAGACCACGCGAAGCTGGGTTGTTGAGCTCTCTGGGCGCTGCACGCAATGGTGAGGAATTTTGTAGTGTGGTTGAAACGCATCAACGTGATGTGCTAGCTGCATATGATTGAGTGCCAAATACTCGTTCATAAAACCGATATATTTTTGTTTGATTTGTGGTTGGCGTTGTTATCGCCATTCTAGTTGCATAAAGCGAGATTTGGCATTCTCCATTGAATAACCAAGAGTGATATTGCGATATTGACTTGGTGACTGCAATTTGCAACGACCAATCGTCAGGCCCGAGTCTTAACCTGATGACTGTAGTTACTGAAAACTTCATCTTTGCACGAACATCAGCGATGCCTGAAATCTCATCGACTGAACTGAAGCTGAAGTCGTTTGGCCAGTTCCTCGGTGATGAAATTGATCTCAGATCCTAAGTCTAAAAGAGCTCGTGCGTCTTGATATGTGCCGTATTTATCTTGATGAGGATGACTGCTGTGGGAATGAGCGCGCGTCTGGATTGCCTTGCTAGCAATTACAATGCGCGTGTTGGACTTTGTTCGACGGATGATGCTCCGAGAGTCGATGATGAGCTAGTGGGTTGCTGTCCACTTCAAACAAACCGATGCAAACTTGTGTGATGTGATCCTTGACATACACGACATATAAATTTCGAAGAGCATTTTGCTACTATGTGCCCTGTATGTAAACAATTTAGACATAGTGATAGTTGCTTAGCAAAGTTGTAACGTTCATCTACAGTAAGCGCTGCAAATGAAGGACATTTACCCAGACTGTGATCCGTTCCCTTACACTTGAGGCAAGTGGTTTGTGCGGTTACGAAAGCCTTCTTAATGTTGATCTGTTTTTCATGACGGTTTCTTGCCACCTTATTGTTGGTTGGCGCACTGCACTCCAAGAACTGGCAGTACCGGCTTAGCGTTTGGACACAATCGTCCCATGATGGCAGCTTTTCGTATTTCTGTGCTCGATCATAGGCCTGTTTAGCATCTGGGTCAACCTTTAATAAAACAATATGGATTAGGATTGCATTCATAACATATGCTTCCTTGTTCAAAGAAAGTAATGAGCCGCGCAGAGCAGAGACAGAGTCCAAAATGGCACGTAATGAGTGTGAATCCGACTCTTTCATACTTGGGAAGTTAAACAAACTGGATATGTGTTCGTTGAATATGAGCACCTTTTTATCATAGCGTTCATTGAGTTGACTCTGGGTAATTTTCTGCCGAGATTTGGAATGACGACACAACGCTGAGAGCAGCATCTGACTGGCAACTTAAGATATAAGTGAACTTGTCCACTGCGTGAATGCTGTCGTCATCATCCACAATGTGTTCGAACGCTGTGATAAACTGCTTATATTCGCTATATTTCCCATCAAATTTCAGTAGTTTCAACGCTGGTAGGCGCGTATAAAGCGAATTTGTGCAAGAAGAATTGAAATTACTTACGTCATGTAGAATTTCACCTTTGGGTGTAACAATTTTATTGATGATGGCTGCCTTGGTAGCTATGAACAACTCGTCGAGTGACTCTCTTTTTTTGTTGTCCAAATCCAATAGTTCGGTTCTCGCTTGTATGGTAGATGCTTGCCTGAAGTGAGACACCAACAACTGTTTGTAAGGAATCCACCTTTGCCTTCATATTTTTCATGGCTAGAACAAGCATTTGCTTCTTCTCTTAAAGTGATGCTAACTGCTCCTTGGTTTTCGTCATTTTGCAGTGAAAATAATTCAATTCTTCACAGCAGCAAAAATGTGTAGGAACAGGAATAAGAAATGAAAAAGTGAAGCAAACGTCGATATGCAGGCGAGTAGTGGATTGAAAGATCCGTCTATGATACTGATTGAAAGCTCGCTGATCGAAGCTCACTCGCTAAAGTGTAATGCAGAGTAGCGGTTTCAGAGAGAATGAAAAACGCTTAAGCTCTTGAATAACTGCTCTCCGGTGGATGCTGTAACGTGTCTGTTGACGATTTGCTTGCTGTCGCCAACTGCTAATAAATCCAATCGCTGAAAGAGCGATGTCTCGAAGGAGAATTGATGATGGTAGTGATCAAACGAGAGTGATGATTATGTACTGAAGGCTGCGAGAGTCCATATTCAACTAAATGCGAGAACCATATCACGCCACGAATGATGTGTGTTGACCCTAGTGGCCAAATCTACCGCAGACACTTTTCTACGAATATTTTTTAATATTTAGTTTTGACACATGACACTGTATCCCTAATGTTGAGCGTCCTGTCACGGTCGCCAAATGTACTTTCCCTGCCCTATTGCAGAGTGAAACCAATACGCGTGTGTACTGTTTGCTGATCTGATTTCAAGCCGTTTTAATGATTTCCTCTTGAAGAGAGAGGTCAACAGATACAAAAGAATTCAAATTAACAAATATTTGATATACAATATGAGACTCAAACACTGTCAATATTAAGGGATTTCACTATCTGATAGCATACATAGCAGCTAACTGAGAGAACCGAAATCGACCCTAAAACTCTTAAAATATCTGATAAACCTTGTTTTAACACAGAAATTAAAAGAGCTATTGGAAAGCGGGATAAAGCCTATGCCAAATGGAAACGCTACAAGATATTTAGTCTGTACTCATGTTTTAAAACCATCCGAAAAAATGTGAATAACCTGACTATAAAATCGAAATGGTCATTTTATTCCATCAAGTTTCAGAGGGCTTTAAGTATGAGACAACGCTGGAAAGATATTATTGAAGGCTGTACTAAGTAATGACTAATCTTAATCATAAATTCACTCGACCAAACGTGCCTGAAATTACATGTAATACTTATCTGTCCACTTCATCGTTTAATAACTGTTCAAACTGTTTTGAATTTGTTTGTGCTGTGATGTTATAGATTCAATCCGTAAGATTAAGTCAGATGCTGTAGGCCTCGATGGTCTAATCCCCAAATTAAAAAAATCACTGTGCCAAATATCATAAGCCACTTAACGCACATTCTAAATAGAGCAATAACCACTTCAACATACCCAAGCGAATGGAAAACTGCAAAAATAATACCAGACCCTAAGAGTAAAAATGAATTTAGACCGATCTTCTTATTCAAGTACGCAGTCGCCATAAAATCACTTTAACTTGTTTGCATATGCTAATAATAACAACAACAACAAAGACTTTACGCAGAGAGCAGCGTGCACTCACAAACTGCTATTAAACTAATGCGTTCATACCTTAACAATAGAAATCAAGCAGTTGTATCAAACGCAAACATGTCCGAGTTTCTTCCTATCACACGTGGAGTTCCACATGTATCATGGATTCCACATGGGATCGCAAATAAAAGTTATGGAGTTTAAAAAAATCAAAGCCAAATAAGTGACCTAGACCCTTTTGGAGACACTCCATATTCGAATTTTGAGTGAGCTATCCAAAATCAGGAAAGACTTTTATTTTCAATTTTTAAATAAAAATCAAAAAATAATTCCTATTTTTATTTAAAAATTAAAAATAAGTCTTATTTTTCAATTTTTATTTTATATATTATTATTTTTTTATATGAGCATGTCCAACAATGCAAATTTTTGCTTATTATAGTTACAGTATACCTATTTACAGTATAAATTTTAGCCTGATATTTCCACCAGAAGTATTTATACCCACTCTCTCCATATAAATGTTAGACTCAAATTTCATCGAGCCACACCAAAGGCACGAAGCAACTCAGTCACTGCTCAGCTTCATGCATGTTTGCGCGTGTAGATGGTTGTATAGATCAGCGTTGGGCATAGATCAAAACGAGAGAGCATCTCGGGGCATAAGAGAGACTTCAGATAAGAACTGACTTAAGAGTAAATAATATTCAATTGTATTCGCAATACTTATGCTGGCTGCATCCAGTTGTGGCAATTCACAATAATAAAATGAACAACAAGGTAAAGTGCCTTAACAATTGGTATGAAGTTATTGTAAAATTTTCATATATATTTTTGAAAATAAGTTTGAACTTTACCAGATAAAAAACAAAAAAAGTTTCAAACAAGAGTTTTCCGCGGATTTTCCACATTTCCAGACAGAATTTCCAAAATTCTATTTTTGCATAATTTTCAGCAGAATAAAAAATTATTTTAAAAACTCATCTTCCTATCCTTTATGGTTTAGGCTGTGCGGCAGTCACCAGTCATTGAGTCAATTAGTCTGGTTGGACTCTTATTTAAATATAGATGTAAAGATTAATCCACGCAAACTGTTGATTACATTTTAATTAACGAAATTTTTTTTTTTAGTGTAAATGGTCTCGAAAAGGATTTATGCGAACGCGATGGGAAATCAATGGTACCGTCATTGATTTCGTCAATATTCATTTATTCCATGATGCATCCAATTTGGCTGCAAGTCAAGTTTTCCCTTCTGTTTACTGCAAAACAAGGAGAAGAGCGTTAGTCCACACAATTGAACGGTAATTTTGTTGTACCTTAATTTGGATTATAACCTATAATTAGAATCGACATATTTATATTTTACGCAGCTTTCATTTGGATGACAAGAATGGATCAGCCCCTTATTTTTTATTTGGCGACTTTAATTTTAGATGTGATACTGAGGGCGTTGTAAAGGTAAGTTAAACAAATAACCATTGCACCAACAGCCAAAAGAACTATGGTGAGCTTCTGCACACTCTCTTGAGAAACAGCTTTAAATGGATATTTTAGATGATTTTCGTGTACATAACGGGATCAGACTTGGGAAATGGTCAATCATGTGTTATGTTCCTTCCGGCTTTATAAAATTAGCAGTCCGGCCTCTGGCACGGTGGTAGCCCGGCTGGAGCTCGCCGTATTTGGGTGGGGTTCTTTGCCAGGGCTAATTTTTCCCAGAAACATAAACAATAATTTTATTAAAAATCGTGCCAATTTTCTAAGTCAGAGATAGTGGAAGAAGTCCGTTTAAAAGTACTGTCGTGGCTGTAGACAAGTAGACCCCCTTTTACACCACACTCACACTTATGCGCATTCAAACTAATAATAGAAGAAAAAAAGGTTAAAGCAAAATATTCACACAAATCACCCATTCACACTCATTCATGCTCTTTTTCCATTCATTCACTTGCACCCTAGTCCTCCTGTCCGATGTTAACACAGCCTGGCTTGTCCCTCCCGTCGTTATAAATAACGCTACTTCTTGGACCATTCGTAGCCATTGTTGAGAATGATCCCCGTACTCAGTCCTTCGTCCGTTTACTAGTCTATAGGCATGTGTGTCATGGCATCTTGACTCTGCGAATTACTTACCACCACCTATTAGTTCTCCTTTCTCGTCACTTTCTCCTGACTTACATATTAATTGATGTATCCCTAGCCAATAAACATTTAGAAAGAATAGACGTAGGAATTTAAGAAAGAGCAAAGAAGGAGCAGGGGTACCTTTAACATGCCTTTGCAGTGTTGCTAAGATGTTGATGCAACACAGCGTCTTTACCCACCCTACCTTTGAGTTCTCCTTATGCCGAGTTTATTTGGAGAACTCCCTAAAATGCAGTTACCCCCTCATCTTACATCCAGGAAACAACACAAAACTTTAGCTTTCCATATTTAATTCACAATGATTCGGTAAAAATATTACAAAGGGAAGCTGTACCTCGATAATTCATTTTTGGTAACTTTTTAACTAGATTTAGAAATTAGAAATATTCAAAGTATTCATATTTGAAGTAAAAAAAAAATTATTGTAGAATGAAGTATATTAAATAAGCATTTGTTTTTCTGCCTAGCTTATAGTCTTTATAGAATAAGGAGAATGTGCAATACTATACGATAATTATTTTGTCTTGCCTTAACAAGAAAAATTCATTGGGAGTAAATAACTATTTTCTTTTAGATGGAACTAATTCAAAATTTTGTTTTGCTCGTATTTCATTTTGGTTTTCTTAACTTTTCCATTCAATAAGCATTATCTCAAAATTTATTTATTATTCAAAGTGCAGTCCCAAGTCGTCGTAAGATTCAAGCAACTCAACAGCAATCAAAGGGCATCAGCACATCGCTGTTATATTTGGTTGACTCAATTACAAAACTCCCTCAAAATAATCAAAACGGCGTGCAATGAAGAGCTCATCTCATTAAGAAGCCTTATGCCAATTTTTCACTCATTCTAGTTAATTGCACTCTCGTTTGTTTTTCTCAAGCATCCGCACAAAAGAGATCCATAAGTCACTCAATAATATTTTCTCAATTTTGTTACTGTTGCTTACGATTTTCTGTTGGTTGTTGTTGTTGTTGCTGAATCTGGCGAACGCACTTTTAGCATTTTTTTGTTAGGTTTGTTTTTGTTTTTTCACTTTTTCTGCATACTCATTTGATCAATGTTTAATTAAAGCGGTTTTTTTTTCTTTACCGAAGTTCGGTTCTCACTCACCCAGACATACTGCAACGTCGATGGAGGCCTCCTCGATGATGGTCGATATGATTTTGGGGCTAAAGATGGGCTTTTCAATATTTAATATTAACCAAATGGAGTGTTTGACCAAAAACAAAAACCAAAAGAAAGAGTTTACAAAAACCACTTGAGCATGTGGTGCCAGCAAAGGCTCGATTGTGATTTTGACTTTTTTACTTTATCTTTACGCTAATTTTGCACATGCTCATTATTCGCGACACTGACTCGAATTAAATAGTTTTCTTGGTTTTTCTTTTTAATCGCCGTTATACAATTATGAAACTGCGAGGGACTATTGACTTCTTTGGTCAATCACTTTGATGCACTTTGTTGGTGCGCCCGCTGATGAAAGATGTTGAGTGATGATGAACGCTGCCGCCGCTGCTTTAAATGACATTAATCGACGAATTGAAGTCTGTAGTCTCACTAAATCGGATGCCTGCGGTGCAGTGTCGACTTTAACTAAGCCTGATCAATATGCTACGAGGGGGGAGAAAAGAAGTTGCTGACTGTAGCGAATGCTTTTCTACTATTGAGAGAAGCTTACCTTTTAATCAAAACACGTTCAGCCGAATTTGTTTTCGGGATTAAACCAGAGTCTTGCCTGCTTTTCTCTGTTAATATATACTGCCGGGCGGTCCGAGGAAAAGCCTTTTTGGCTTTGCCATAAACTAGCGCACTCTCGAAGGGCCCCAGAAAAAGAATTATTTTCCGTCTTGCTATCAAAGGGTTTGTCCAAATATGTTGCAGATCCGACAGAAATTTGATTGCTCTATATGCAACTGAGGTTAAAAAATAAAAATCAGGCAGGATGCCTTTAAAATCCTCAGATTAGTTAAGGCCATATGCCGAAGAAAACGCTGACATTTTACCTTGACTAGCCTTTGACGTCTACGCAGTAGCACTTTGAAAACAGAAAAGAACGCAAATTCTCTCCAGTTCTTTTTTATACACACTTAAAAGTCTCCACAACAGCAGCCATTACAATGGTTCGCTCTTGTTTTCAAGAGAACAACCGTTATGATGCTGGCGTTGCCACTAATAGAGTTGCCGATGATGTTTTGTGGCGGCAATTTCAAAATTGAAATTAATCCGTCATTACAGCTAGCTTACTGAATTCTACGTACATATTTCATATTCGCTCAAAAAATTATATACTACAATAAAAAGGCACTTAGGAAAAAATAGAAAAAAATTATAAAACAAAAGTAGATAAAAAAATTTTATACTAAAAAAAATATAGTAAAAATAAATAATAGAAATAATAATATAAAAAAAATGGTTGCGCTGAAAAGTGAATAAAAGTGGCCTCCGTATAAACGGGAACAAACACAAACTACTAGCAGTAGTATCTCTGAGATACGTATATCGGTTAGGCTTCACAGCACACACACATCAGTGCGTTCCGAAATGAGCCATGCTTGGGTGCAAAACAGCTGATTGGATGATGACATACAAATGAATTTAACTCAGCCGGGGCTGCTCTTTCACTTACCAGTCTGTACGATGTTGGCGCCAGCATTCAAACAGGGCTGAAAAGTTGTAACAAAAATACCACAGGAACGTTCACCAATTAAACCGAATCTGTGCCAAGCATAGGCCAGCTGTTTCACTTCACTCGTATCTAAAACTGCTCCGTTGTGCCAAACAAACAAAAGAACTTAAAAGCAAAAAAAACCCAAAACTGACACTAGCAACCAAAGCTCTTCACCCCCCTCTATTCTAACGATCCTCCACAAGCTCAGCTGTCCGAAGTGTGCTCTCTCCGAATCGACCCGAGCTCCAGTCTCTCGCTCTCCACGTCCAATAACTCCCCCGCCGCCGTCAGCCCTTTGATCTTCGAAAAGATTCTGCTGCTTGTCTGCTGAGCGTTTGTGGGCCAAAGCGGTGACTTCAAAGGGGTGCGGGGTGTTCTGTCTCCCTCGTTTGCTTATGCTCTGATTTAAAAGCGCACCCGCACAGGTTCTTGCTGCTCACAGCTTCAAAATTTGACTAACTCTCGTACGTGATGGTTTCGCCTAATTGCTTGTTTGGAGAGTTTTACTTTCTTCGGGATGTGCGCCTTCGGGGCTGCGAGGGTAGCTAAGGTGGTTCTAGGGCCACGTAACAGGCTCGGAACCGTCGATATCCTGTATATGGAACGTTTCCGCAAAAAAACTAAATACGTGGCCTACACCATCCGTCTTCTGCACACCAACGTGTGGCCTCGACCCATGACCCTGAGATCCCTATTCCTTTTATGCAACATATAAGTCCTTGGCATGGTATACTCCAATACTTTTTCCGGCGCTATTAGCAAGTTCATATAAGGCATTCCCTTTTTTCCTAAGAACAGTGCATCGAACTCTGTTAGGCCCCAACTTAGCATTATATCCTTCAGTAAGATTGCTCTGCTTGTAATTCTTTCTATAAACAACTTGTCCGATGGCATATTCTACTTCTCGGCTACGAGTATTGTATGTCCTTTCTGCTCGTTGATGGGAAGCCTTCAATTCACGCTGAATCTTGTTGCGCAGTAGCTCCATTTTATCTGCTGGCGCAAGGACCTCTTGATCGGCGGTGGCAACACCTCCCATTTTTCGCATAATAGAGTAGGCTGCGGCGTGCTGCACCATACGTGTCCCGAACATGGCATGATATGGCTCCGTATCAATGCCTGAATGGTGGCCGCTCCTTAGCGCCCAAGCTACCCGGCTCAAATGATCGTCCGAAGTTCGCTGATCCTCTAGTACTGCAGTCCTGAGGATTTGAAGAACAGAACGATTAACCCGTTCGGCTGCATTAGCTTGGGGGGAATAGAATCCTGTGCGCACGTGTTGTATTCCATATTTTTCCATCAGTTCTGCAAACGCCTTGGAAACAAACTGCTTCCCATTATCAGAATGGATAAACTCTGGTACTCCGAATTGATGGAATATATCTCGCTCCAAAAATGTAATCAGTTTCCCAGCCACTGCGCTCCGCATGGGCTGTAACCACACAAACTTGGTAAAATGGTCCAGGCATACAAAAATTACCGTGTTTCCATTTCTCGTTCTGGGATATGGACCCATAAAATCTATATAGAGTCGTTGTAGGGGCCTCTGGGTGACTCGTTGTTTCCCCATTGGGGGTCTGCTGCTTTTATTTGAAGTTTTTGTTACTTTGCACAGCTCACAGTCTTGGGTGGCTTGTTTTACATCTGTTGTCATTCCGGGCCAATAATATTTTTGCCGAATCCTTGCAAGGGTCTTGTGCACACCACCATGGCCTGCGGATGGTGCCTGATGGGCTTGGTTTACCAATTCTGCTCGCAGCTCTGCAGGCACCCATAATTTCCACAAGAGATCGTCTGCCACCGGTTCGCCACTTCGGAATCCTACTCTTTTGTAGACGTATCCGTCAGATACGCAGATATCTGGTAGATCCTTTTCCTCGGCCATTTTTGCCAGTGCTTTGTATTCCTCGGTGTTAAACGCTTCCGATCCCAAGTCCACTTCACAACCAGATCTGCCCACCGCTTCTATCTCCTCCATGTGCATTCGCGAGAGGGTGTCAGGTACAACATTTAAAGATCCCTTTCTATGCTCGATCACAAAGTTGAATGCTTGCAACTTTAAACTCCATCGTGCCATCTTTCTGGTTCATCAGCCATTTTAGGCTGGCGTGGTCTGTAACTACTTTAAAGGGCATTCCGTCAATATATGCGCGAAACTTGTGGATACTCAGAATTGCCGCATAGCACTCCAGTTCGGTTATGCTATAATTCCGCTGCGCTTTATTAAGTTTGGCTGACATAAAGGCAATTGGTCTTTCATTTCCCTCGCTGTCCCCTTGGAATAAAACTCCTCCAACTCCAATGGTAGAGGCATCGCATTGCACCACAAACGGCCGCTTGAAATCAGCGGTGACCAATACTGGGGCTGAAGTTAACGCATTTTTCAGTGCTCCAAATGCTACGCGACCATCTTCGGTTAACGAAAAGTTGCGTATCCGTTCCTTTGACAGGCTTTCGTGTAGAAGCGCGGCGATGCTTGCGTAATCCTTTACGAATCTCCTGTACCACCCGGTCATTCCCAAAAACCGCCTTAACTGCTTGGCTGACATTGGCTCTGGAAATTCTCGAACAGCACTGACCTTTGACTCATCCTTTTTTATGTTGCCCTCTCCGACCACAAAACCCAAATACTTGGCTTGTCTATGGCAGAATTTACTTTTCTTCACGTTAATGGTAAGTTGTGCCCCCGCTAAGCAACCTGCTACCTTTCTAAGCATCGCTCAATGTTCTTCAAACGTTTTAGAGCATACCAACAAATCGTCTAAATACACGAACACGTGCTCCCTTAATGCTGCTGGGATCACCTTATCCATTAGGCGACACATTCTCTGTGCAGAATTACACAGCCCAAAAGGCATTACCGTAACCTGATAAAGTGGGCGACCAGGTACAGTGAACGCTGTTTTATCCCTACTCTTTTTTTCCAACGGTACTTGCCAAAACGCATCCTTCAGGTCTATAGCAGAAATATAATAGGTGTTTTGAAGTCGGCTTAACAATCCCTCGATATGTGGCAGGGGATACGCATCCTTAACCGTTCGCTCGTTCACTTTTCGTGCATTCAGGCATAAGCGATTTTTAGGACCCTTCTGCACCAGTGTTACTGGGGAGCTCCAACTGCTGTTGCTCTCTTCGATTACGCCTAGTCCTAGCATCCGATCCAGTTCGGCATAAACTAACAGTTGTTTGGCCGGAGAGATGGGATAATGCCTTTGCTTTATTGGAAGATCCTCATTGTGTACTTCTATTACATGCTTTTCGATGGAAGTTTTGCCCAACCCAAGTACTGCACAAGATGGGAACAACTGTTTAACTTCGTCTAATTGCTCACTTTCTTCGGGAGACAAAACATGAGGCATATATAGTTACATTAAAGCTTAGTCTTGCTAGGATTAGCCTTAAGAAAAGGGTGCCCGGCTTCAGCACCAGGGCAGCCAGTGTTTGGATGAGACTTCTTTGCCAAATCCGTGGTTGTTCCAATACAGGGGTAGCCAATCTTTGGAGTGGGCTTCCTTGCCTAATCCAACAGTCGAGCGTTTGGATGGTTGTGGACTCCTTTCCGCAACTATTTAACCCCAGTAAAGGAACAGTTCAATTAGCTTAGTAATTTTATTTAATACAATCCGAACTCTTGTGTGGTCTGTACAGAACTAATCGTTCCGCTGAACTTGTGTATGCGTCTTCTCTTATCTTTATGATCTATGCTTTGTGCTTATGCTACGTGTACATGTAATTGTATGAGAGCTTACGGTATAAATAATAGTGTATGTTATTTGTATATGTAACTCCCCCACAACAAGTTTCAAGAATCTTAATTTTTGAAATACAAAAAAAAGGGTAGCGATTTTCAATGCGTTCACGTGGCTACTTTTCTTAATTTAGTTTTATAATTTTAACTTTGAAATTTATATTTTCTCTTGACTTGGTCTTTGTATATTTTCTTATTTTTCTCATCGCTTGATATTAAGTAGTTTCCTTCTTGGCTATAATCTTGAATATACTAATACTTAGGATTTGATTTCCCAACCTTATGGTATTTTACATAATTGTTTCCAAAACTAGAGTTACTTTTAGTGTTTTCCTTTGGATTTGATTGCTCCTTATTACGTTTAATTGTTTCTGATAATTTTTGCAGCTGCTCTGAGCTTAGTAGGTTATTCAAAAAATCTATCGGCTTATATTTTGTAGTTGAATGAATTGAATTGTTGTAGTGCACAATTGCTTTAAATACTTTGTTTTGGGTAGTATCTTCGTTTTTGTTATCTGCGTTGAATAATCTAATATGTTCATTTAAAGTTAAGTGCAGTCTTTCAACGTCTGAGTTTCCAGTTTTTTTGTACGGGGTAGTAAAATGAATTTCTATATTATTATCTATAAGAAATTGCTTTATTAAGACGATATTAAATTCATTGTCCGTTATTATAAGCTTCGGTTTCCCTAAGTATTGGATTCGTTCTTTTATTGCTTTCAACAAAGAAACCCATGACCTATCTTTTAGATAATGTGCAGTAGCGTATTTTGTGAGCTTATCAATCGTTGTAAGATACATGATGTTTCGTTGGGGAAACCAAATATCTAAGTGTACTGTTTCGTTATGTTTCGCAGGGGTTTCTGTAATATTTAGTCTATATTTTATGGGATTTCGAGGTTACAAATTTTACAATTGTTAATATACTTTTGAATTTCTTTTTGCAGGTTTGGGTAGTAGAATTGTTTTTTTATTTCTGAAAAAACTTCGTTTATTCCTCTATGGTTATTTTTTAGATGTTCGTCCTCAATTATTTTCAAAATTTGTTCCTTATCTGTGATGTCGTCTAATAGTAAGCAAGATCTTATTACTTTTAAGTTTCTATTGCATGCGAAATATTGTCTATAACATTCTTGAATTTTGACGTACAATTTGGTATCTTCACAATGTATTGCGATTAGACCTTTTTCAGGAAATATTTCCTGCAATAATTTTAATAAGTTTGAATCGTTTCCGTTTGTCATTACAAGGTGTCTTATTTTTCCTTTGTACAAGATTTTAAAAGATCGTGATTCGTTTTCAGATTTTTCTATTATCATTTGTATTTTATATATATTGAGAGCATTTTCCGTCATTTTTATTAAGTTGAGACTATCAGATTGGGCGCTGTGTATAGTTTCACACTCGTCAGATTGACTTGAAAATAGTTGTATTAAATCTGTTTCAAAATCATAAATATCTTGTTCTTTTTTGTTCATTTGCACTGGTTTATCAAGTTCTGCCAAAAATATATCAATATTATCGATAGGGATGGTTTCGTCATTATCCGTTTTCGAATTGGATGGAGTTTCGGGGTTGACTATCCTACTAAGTCCGTCTGCTAAAACATTTTCTTTGCCCTTTATAAATATTACGTCGAAATCGTATTCGTTCAATTGAATCTTCCACCTTTGAAGTTTTAAGTTCGGTTCTTTTAAGTTGTTAAGCCATACTAAAGGACGGTGGTCGGTTTTAACTACGAATTTTCGGCCGTATAAATAGTAGTGAAAATATTTTATGGCCCAGAAAATAGCTAAGAGTTCCTTCTCGATAGTGCTGTAGTTCAATTCATGACTCTTTAGGGTACGACTGGCATAGCAGATTACTTTGTTTTCCTGCATGAGCACAGCTCCTAATGCATGATTGCTGGCATCGGTAATAAGTGTAAACTGCTTGTTAAAGTCAGGATATACTATCGGTTCGCTTTTAATTCACATTTTTAACTTTTCGAATGATTCTTTAAATTTTAGAATTTTTTTTCAAATATTTTATTAAGTGTCTTGCAATTTTAGAATAGTCTCTTATATAACGCCGTAGGTAGCTGGTCATCCCTAGAAAGCTTTTTATTTGCTTTTGCGTGGTTGGCAATTTTATTCCGTCGATTGCTTCGACTTTCTTTGGACTTGGCTTTAGTCCATCTGTATTTATTATATGTCCTAAAAACTCAATTTCACTCTTAACAAACTCACATTTGTCGACTTGGAGTTTTAGGTTTGCATTGGCAAGACAGCTTAAAACTTGGGTTAGATGCTCAACATGTTCTTCTATGGATTTCGAAAAAATGAAAATATCGTCCATGTAGACTAAGCAAAAACGGTCTATAAAGGCTCTAAGTATTGTGTTCATAAGTTTTTGAAAGGTTGCGGGAGCATTGCGGAGACCGAATGGCATACGCAAAAACTCGTAATGCCCATTGGCAGTAGAAAATGCCGTCTTTTGAATGTCCTCCGCGCTCATTTCGATTTGATAGAAGCCTTTAGCAAGATCCAGTATCGTGAATATTTTGCAGCCACCAAGCTTGTCAAATATTTCCTTTATATTGGGAATAGGGTATCGATCTTCGACAGTTTGTTCATTCATTTTCCTATAATCGACCACTATTCGCCATTTCTGTATGTATGAAGCATCTAATTTTTTTGAACGACCCAAACGGGACTATTATAGGGACTATTCGAATGCCTAATTATTCCTTGTTTTAGCATTACTTTTATCTGCCTATTTACTTCGTTTTTATGAGCTTCGGGATACCTATAGGCTTTTGAATAAATAGGTATGTCAGTTTTGGTAGTTATCTTGTGTTTTATTTCGCTCGTGAAGGTTAAGTTGTCTCCTTCTCTATAGAAAATATCTTCAAATTTGCTGAGAACAGTGTTGAGTAGCATTTTGGATTTGGAATCGAGATGATCCATGCGAATTAAATGACACATGTTCACTTCAGCGTTGTTTATTTGTTTTGAGTTTTGTATATACAAATCTAAGGTAACGTTGTTAAGCATAAGTTTTTTCTCAGGGTAATTTATAATTGCATTCAAATCTTTTAGTATATTTCCCCCAATTATGCCATCGAAATTATGGTGAAAATTGTATTCCAAGAATTCGCACCAATAATTGTCTGTTTGGAATTCTTTAAATGAAGGAAATCTACAAAGTGTGTTTACTTTGATAATATTTCCCATGGCTTTGACCTCTACGTCGACGTTTACTCTCCATTTTGGATGGCAGACTTTTTCGTTAATGATGCTGAAATCCGCTCCGGTATCAATAATGAAAAAGAGATCTCTAACAGGAGTTTTAATTTTTATATGGGGTAAATTTCTGGTCCCTCTGATTGAAAATTTGCGTTAATTTGACCTACATCCATAGAAGTAGGAGTATTAATATTATGAGAGCTATTTGAATTAGCTGACTGATGAGTATGAGTAGTATTAGTAGACATTCGGGAGTTACTAGAAACATTATCAGGGTTTTTATTATTTGAATTATTTCTGTTTACCTCGTATTTCTTAGAATATCTCCTATTTGAACTGCTGGGATTATCGTCGATCGGTTGCTGAGCTTCATTCGAAATTTGGTCATTGTTATTCTGACTATCATTGCTGAAGTTAGTTCTGAAACTAGTTTTATTAAATTTATTTTTCCGAATTGGCCCGTAAAGTGTATAACTTTGGTGCCGGGCTTCTTCAATAATTTTATATGCGTCATCTAGTGATTTTGGATCTCTGGCGAAAATCATAGTTTTAGTAGGCTCTGGTAAATTCTCGCTAAAGACTCTAAGTGCAATCCGATTAACTTCAGTTGTAGTGTAGGTATTGTCAGAATGTGTTAGTATTCGGTTGTGCAATCTGTTAGAAATTTCGTTAATCTTGTCATAATATTGCTCTATAGTCGACTCGACCCTACACAATTTAAGCATGTCCATTAGTTCATAGCTGTTTTCTTTTTCGCCAAAATGTTTTATCAAAATTTCTTTTAATCGATCCCAAGAATCCACTTTTGCATATCTGTGCAAAACAGGTCTTGTTAAACCAGTGCATTTGTTTTTTATATAGCTGAATAAAATATTTCTAGATTGCAAATCGAACGACTTAAATGATGGTATAATTTTATCAACTTGTTCTAGAAAATCTGGTAGCTGATTTTTATCTGAACCGTCAAAATCTTGTACAGCCTTAATACAATTTAAATAAAGGTTAAATGCCGCTAAATGTTCAGAATTCATTATGATGCTAGTAACTTTTTTTACAAAGGTAGACTAGTTATTTAGGTTTGTTTCTTTTTAATTTGTCCCACTGTCGGCAGCTGCCTGCCCACGCATAGAAAACAGTAAATGATAATTACGTACGCCGAACACGATGATGATGGTCAAGCTTGAGGTCCAAGTCGACAGCGTGTAACCTTCCGTTTGGGTAAATCGAGCCGGTAAATGATCATTAAGCCGTTGGTGATAAGCCTTGCATGCAGCGTCCATAGGCTGTAGCTTGCGTGATGATCATTAAGCCTCTGCTGGTAGACTTACATGCGGTAAATTTTTGTGCCATGTGCTTTCGAAAAATCTGGAACGCTACTTTGATTGAAAAAATGCTGGGAAATGTGTAATCCATGTATTTCATTATCCGTGGTGTTTAAGAGTGGTTTTAATCCTCGTCGCCAGTTACATTAAAGCTTAGTCTTGCTAGGATTAGCCTTAAGAAAAGGGTGCCCGGCTTCAGCACCAGGGCAGCCAGTGTTTGGATGAGACTTCTTTGCCAAATCCGTGGTTGTTCCAATACAGGGGTAGCCAATCTTTGGAGTGGGCTTCCTTGCCTAATCCAACAGTCGAGCGTTTGGATGGTTGTGGACTCCTTTCCGCAACTATTTAACCCCAGTAAAGGAACAGTTAAATTAGCTTAGTAATTTTATTTAATACAATCCGAACTCTTGTGTGGTCTGTACAGAACTAATCGTTCCGCTGAACTTGTGTATGCGTCTTCTCTTATCTTTATGATCTATGCTTTGTGCTTATGCTACGTGTACATGTAATTGTATGAGAGCTTACGGTATAAATAATAGTGTATGTTATTTGTATATGTAACTATATGCAGTAACAGTGGACTCAGGTTGGTCCACTACATCTATTTCGCTGCAGTGGATGACTTCCACCCCTTCTCCGGCAAGTGGAGGATCACCTGACTGCAACCACCGCTAATCAAACGCCGCATAGTTTGCTTAGACGGTACATGTAATTGTATGAGAGCTTACGGTATAAATAATAGTGTATGTTATTTGTATATGTAACTATATGCAGTAACAGTGGACTCAGGTTGGTCCACTACATCTATTTCGCTGCAGTGGATGACTTCCACCCCTTCTCCGGCAAGTGGAGGATCACCTTGACTGCCAACCACCGCTAATCCAAACGCCCGCCAAAATTCGATGCCAAAGTAAAAGTTCTGCTGCAGGGCTGGTACAATCAAAAACTCCAACATTTTCTCTTTTCCTTCCCAACGCACTGGTAAAGAGATTACTCCTTGAACAGTTGTTGCTCCTCCATCCGCGGTCCGCACCTGTTGTGTCTTTAGACGGCGTATCCTCTTTTCTCTCCCTTTTAAAAATTCTTCTGCTCCCCTACCGATACAATTCGCACTTGCCCCTGTATCTAGTAGAGCCAAAACTTCTTCCCCATCCACTTTTGTCTTTGCAAAAAGCCTGTTATCCTTTTCCACGGACACCACGGCAGCTACAACTGCTTTCTTCAGATGCACTTCGTCTCTATCCCTTTGGCGTAGTTTTCCAATTTTCTTAAATTTTTTTGTTTTCTGAATATTTACCTCCTCTCCGAATATCCTTGCGCGTGCCTCCTCGTCTTCCTGCTGGCGTTGGTGCAGGATCTTCTCGGATGAAATCTGCCGAGGAGAGGGGACTAAGGGTGCTATTAATTCGTTTTCGGGCTCCTGTCTCTTTGCGCAGGGGCGCCCGTGGCTCCTGGCAGACCTCTCGCTAAAAACGCGGCGTCCACCATTAAGTAGGAATTCATCTGGCCGCAGGAGAAACAACGTGCGTCATGGAACGCTGACTTGCAAGAATCTTGTGGGCCTCCCCCCTGCTGCTTTCGGTAGAAATCTGGTGGCAGCCCACAGCTGTGACATAGATAAAAATGGAAAGAAGAGGAGCACAATGATTCTCCTCCTGCTGTGCCTGTTCTTGGGGTTCCATTTGCACCCTCTCTACTGGTATTTTGCCTAAACCCACCACTTGAAGCTGATCCTTGAGGCCGTGAAAAGCGTTGATCTCGTTGATCGCGACCACTCCGCTGTACAGCTTCAACGTCGGCCACCCACTCCTTTTCAACCGGTACTACGTCTAACTCCGCCAGACCACGCGCTGGCGATTTCCCTCGGTGCTCCTTCAGCCACTTCTCAGCCTTAGCTCCTTCTCGTCTAAGATGCGCCAGAGTTACTATCCTGATTCCGTATGCAATCCTCCCAGTGTGCGTTTAAGTTTTCCTGAACTATTTCACCATCTTGTTTTCAGAATTTTTTCCACCATTTTAAAGTTCAAGTTGTGAATCTCCCTATAAAACGATTCGAACGATTCCCTCTGCTGTTGCTTCCTCTCCATTATAGCTGTGTAATAGCGTAGTCCAACCGAGGTCGAGAAGCTGATCAGCCTCGTTTACTGCTCATAGCCAAAACGTAAATTTTTTGGGTGGTCCTCCAACAGTTGCCAATACCATTTCTCAGCAGCGCCAGTGAGAAGGAAGTGAAACTCATCATAGAGACGTCGATCCGATACACAATATTGGTCCCGCATCTTTTCCACCCGGAATATAAAACTTTGCACTGTCAATCCTTTACCGGACCCGTCGAATTTTATGTTCCATCTATCTAGAGGCATATGCCGACCCGATTCCATCCGCTGGTGCTGTTGTTTATAATGCTCATTGTTGTTTGCACCCACTCCGTCTTGACTAGCGTCATTGGCAAAACTCACTCGTCTGCGACGCTCGGCCTGTGTAGCTGCTGGTGTCGACGTGGCTCTACCACCGCTTTCCCTTCCGTGGTCTGTTCCTGATGCTGACAACTCCAATTCATTCATCCGACTAGCCATTAAATCAACCTGGGCCCGAAGATCCGCCAATGCCCGAACTATCGCCTGGTTCTGTGCACAAATCCCTGCTACCATTTGAGACATATTTCTGTCGTCGCTTACTTGATTCGTCCCTGTTACGGCTGGTTGTTCACTCTCAGCTGGCACGCCAGATCCAGCCCCTTCCAAGCTATCTACCATGGTACTACTTTGAAAATCGGCTAACGTTCCTAGTTGGTCAAGCTGGGTCGAAAAACTAACCGATTCGTTTGATTTGCTCGCTGCTTCTTTTTGTAGTCTTTTCGATCGGCGTCTGGTATTCCTTTTGGGTCTGTTGTCTAACTCCATAAGCTCGCCCGCCGGATCTCCTGAATTAAGTGCCGTCTGTTACCGCGTGTCAGACGTCGATCTTCGAGTGGCAACACTTGTTCAGCTTCGCTCTCCATCTACCTAACAATCTATTACACCTCTAAAGAGTAAAACAAAAATCTGGTGAAAAACCTTCCTTTTCTCTTCCCAAGTATCCTTCAGCCTCCCAAGGCCTGCTCCGGAAATATTTTAATTCAGTATTCCTATGCTAAAAATTAAAAAATTCAAGTTTAATAATAAATACGCTGGCTTTTTAATTCAAAGAAAAGTAAGGTATAAAAAGGTAAATAAAAAAATTACTATAATTATAAAAAAAGGAATATATATATAGGTATGATTATAAAAAAAATAAAAATGTAAAAATTTATATACGACGATGCATATATGAGTACGTGGGACGTGTGCGGTATTTTGGTGGCAAGTGGGTGGAATGTGGGTGGGATGTAGGTGCGAAGTGGGCGGAAAGTGGGTGGGATGTGGGCGGTAAATGTGCAGGAAGTGGGTGGGATGTGGGACTGAAGTGGGTGGTAAGTGGGTGTGCGTTGGTTATATACTGTTGAAGGCGCAGCGAAGCGTGACGGGTTATTTGCTAGTAGTTATATATGTAAAGTGTTTATTATAGTTTATTAAATATATTAAGGATCAGTGAACATTAGATAAATGAATGCAAGTACAACTTTGTTTAATTTGTTTCACGATGATTTTAATTACGACCACTTTTACGGCTGCTGCTGACGACTCTCTTGGTTCTCTGCTTCTGTGCTCTGCCGCGTCTGTTTTGCTGCGTAGTGTTGTACAACGTCTCGTGCTACCGAAACTAGGGATGGGCCAACAGCTAGAGCAAGCCCACCTTACATTCGGCCTTCCTGATCAAAATCATCTGCCCCAGATGATAAAAAGTCGTCGTTCTTCACGACGTATCGCCACTGCTTCATTATGTCACAGCTATTTGCTGTCTCGATGGGATTGTCCTTCTGCCATGTGGGACGAACATTCTGCATGAACTACAGGGCGTTAATCTGGCTCTGCAGCTCCTCATCTTTGTTCTTGATCACAAAATCGAAAACGCTTAAAGTGGAGCACACTTTTTCCACACTAGGCTGTCTGCCTTCCTTAGCCCGTTGCAGTGAATAGTTAGAAAATTTCACTACCTCATCCTGTTGATTACCTTCGCTTTCATTCTTCTTGCAGTCGATCTTCTCTTCCTTGGGTTTCTTTCGCTTCTTCCCCTTCGTCTTCTTTCGATCATCTAAGGGATCATAGTCATCGTCCTTAATCTTCGCATTGTCTTTGAGATCTATTTCATTTAGCCGCGTGTAGTCTACACATACTTTTAGTCTACCATCTTTTTTCTTTACAAACACAAATTTGCCTGCTGTATTGGACGATAGCTTCTGTATAATGCCTTGCTCAGGCCATTCGTCGTTTTGTTTTTTTACGCCCTCTGCTTTGACCACTCCATCGGGTACAATCTGCAACTGTATTGGGCATTGCATCTTTTCGTCTACCGTAGTATGATAGCGCTGTTCTTCCGCGAATACTTGCTCGTATACTTCGTATTCTTGTTTCAGTTCCTTAAAAGTCTTGCACTTATACAAAGAGAACTTGTACTCGCTTTTTATTTGAAGCCCGTTCACAACATACCGCAAGACAGCTGTTTCTTCGACATTACCAACAACCGCAATTTTCCGCATATGGGTCATTCTTTTATAAACCGAACAGCAAAAAAATTTTTTATTTTTCATTTTAATAAAAAAAAATCCGAAATTAGATCTCGACATGCCCACCAAAACGTAATTTGCGGTTTTGCACAAAAATTTTTTGTTAATTTTATAAACAATTTCAAAAATCGTCAAAATCGAAAAAATGGAAAAAAAAACTGTTTATCCTTAGAAGCTATATCATGGTGGTTAACACTTTGAAAAAATTATAAATAATTTTTAGCAACAATTACTTAATATTATTAAATAATTTAAAAATCTATAAAATTATAATTTGAGTAGATACAGTGAAATTCTTTCCATCGATATCAACTTGAGCACTGTCCGATAAACCAAACCTAAGATATCACGTTTTTAAAAAACCCTTTTTTTCCATTTTTTCGATTTTGACGATTTTTGAAATTGTTTATAAAATTAACAAAAAATTTTTGTGCAAAACCGCAAATTACGTTTTGGTGGGCATGTCGAGATCTAATTTCGGATTTTTTTTTTATTAAAATGAAAAATAAAAAAATTTTTTGCTGTTCGGTTTATAAAAGAATGACCCATATTCAACATATATTCGTGAAAAGACTCGGACTTCTTTTTTTGCCTTTCACTCAACTGCTTGTGAATATCTGCACTATTCACTTCACGCTCGAACTCATCGGACAACAGAAGTTTCATTTCTAAGTAATTGCTGACACTTGCAGATTCTAAACACAACCGGGCTGCTCCAATCATTTTTCCGCGAGCTTGTACGTATTTTTGTTCGTCTGATAGTTTATATGCATCTGCGTTTTTCTCAAAAATTTTGAACCATTTCTGAACCGGCACTGAACTTCCATCAAAGTCATTCAAAATCTTTTCAAAATCGTCTATTGAAATTTTTGATTCCGTGGCTCGCTTTTCATCCACTTCGGCTTTAAGCAAAAACAACTGAATTAGCTGATAAAATTTTCTATATAAGCCAGCGCCACCGTCGTGCTCTTGGACACTCAAATCATCTAAAGACATCTTGATTTTAGTTTCACGCTTTTGATTTGCAGACTGCTCTTCAGTTTCAAAATTTTCGTCACTTTGCTGCTTTTCTTTGTTTGAAATTTCTTCAATTTTCTGCTCTTGAACTTCAAAAATTTTTTCACTTAGCTTTTCGTCTCCAGAATATTCTTTACTTTGTTGCTTTTGCTCTTTGTCACTTTTTTTCGCACTATTTTTTCTTTGTTTCCTTGTAACTCGTTTCGGCGTCTCGTATTCTTCTGTGTCTTTTTCCTTATTATTGGGCGTACGTGCCAATTTCATCACGGATTCTGCTTTTTCACGTCAAACTGACTTCTCCAAGAACAACACGGTCTAACTGGCAGCTGCAACTACAACAACAACAACATTGTTCAACCGAATACAGAATTTTTGCGTATGTTGGTACACACACGACAACTGTTGCTGCGATCAACACATACACATACACACACGGCTTCTAGGAATTTTACTTTTCTCAAGAAATCTGCACTGACGTTTTTGAATTTGGCCAACTTTCAACTTTCCGACTTTCACAACTTTAAAGGCGACTTTTCTGCTTATATCATCTTCAAAAACTGTCCAACATCCGATTTCCCGCAACTTTTACACAACTGCACAGCTTTTTATGTTGAAATTTTTTTGCACTCGATTTTTGTCCATTTTTGCTCACGACCGGACGAGCCCCCAAATGTAAAGTGTTTATTATAGTTTATTAAATATATTTAGGATCAGTGAACATTGGATAAATGAATGCAAGTACAACTTTGTTTAATTTGTTTCACGATGATTTTAATTACGACCACTTTTACGGCTGCTGCTGACGACTCTCTTGGTTCTCTGCTTCTGTGCTCTGCCGCGTCTGTTTTGCTGCGTAGTGTTGTACAACGTCTCGTGCTACCGAAACTAGGGATGGGCCAACAGCTAGAGCAAGCCCACCTTACATATATATCTGTATTATCTTTCTTGATTTTCTTCAACAAATTAAATATTCATGAAAACAATGGGGTGGGTATGCTGCTGACGATGGTAAGATCGCAGAGTATTTATTTTGATGCTACTTGGTTTCGTATTTCATTTTACACATCCCTATTACTGTCCACTAAAAAGTTCTGTCCACCCCTACCCGCCCAAGTCAATGCCATTTTTGGGCCCCAGCTAAACGTCGCCTCATCTCGAAAACTGATTATCGTTTCCTTGAGTAGCTAACTCTGTGCTGCCCTTTTTACATAGCCCGCAGCCTCAGTGCAGCCACGGTATAACGCGGCTTCGTCCATTAACGCGCAACTGCGGCTATGATGGCCTCTGGTCAGAAGAATAAACTAAAATAGAAAGTTTCTGCAAAACGCAAAAATATTTCTTTTTTCTTTCTTTTGTAAAAAGTGGTCCTTGAGTCAGATCAGACCATGGAGCACTAGAGCACCTGAAAGCTCATCTCTGCCTTAAATTCTTCTAACAGAAATGTACCAGAAATAAAAAAAAAAAAAAAAAAAAACTATGCTACATAGAAAGTTAAGTCGGTCCTTTTTCTTGCACACAATCGTTGGGCGCCAATTGTTATGTTCCTTCCGGCTTTATAAAATTAGCAGTCCGGCCTCTGGCACGGTGGTAGCCCGGCTGGAGCTCGCCGTATTTGAGTGGGGTTCTTTGCCAGGGCTAATTTTTCTCAGAAACATAAACAATAATTTTATTAAAAATCGCGCCAATTTTCTAAGTCAGAGATAGTGGAAGAAGTCCGTTTAAAAGTACTGTCGTGGCTGTAGACAAGTAGACCCCCTTTTACACCACACTCACACATTCACACTCATTCATGCTCTTTTTTCATTCATTCACTTGCACCCTAGTCCTCCTGTCCGATGTTAACACAGCCTGGCTTGTCCCTCCCGTCGTTATAAATAACGCTACTTCTTGGACCATTCGTAGCCATTGTTGAGAATGATCCCCGTACTCAGTCCTTCGTCCGTTTACTAGTCTATAGGCATGTGTGTCATGGCATCTTGACTCTGCGAATTACTTACCACCACCTATTAGTTTGCATACCCACCCCAAAAAAATAAGCTCTAGCCAGACATGGTTTTTTCTTTAAAGAATTTCAACACAATATATATTTACAAGAATTTCCTTCATTCATAATTTTTTTTCGTTTGGGCTAGCTTACTAAATTCTACGTGCATATTTCATATTCGCTCAAAAAATTATATACTACAATAAAAAGGTACTTAGGGAAAAATAGAAAAATATTATAAAAAAAGTAGATAAAAAAATTTTATACTAAAAAAAATATAGTAAAAATAAAAAGAAATAATAATATAAAAAAAATGGTTGCGCTAAAAAGTGAATAAAAGTGGCCTCCGTATAAACGGGAACAAACAAATACTGCTAGCAGTAGTATCTCTGAGATACGTATATCGGTTAGGCTTCACAGCCATGCTTGGGTGCAAAACAGCTGATTGGGTGATGACATACAAATGAATTTAACTCAGCCGGGGCTGCTCTTTCACTTACCAGTCTGTACGATGTTGGCGCCAGCATTCAAACAGGGCTGAAAAGTTGTAACAAAAATACCACAGGAACGTTCACCAATTAAACCGATTCTGTGCCAAGCATAGGCCAGCTGTTTCACTTCACTCGTATCTAAAACTGCTCCGTTGTGCCAAACAAACAAAAGAACTTAAAAGCAAAAAAAAAACCCAAAACTGACACTAGCAACCAAAGCTCTTCACCCCCCTCTATTCTAACGATCCTCCACAAGCTCAGCTGTCCGAAGTGTGCTCTCTCCGAATCGACCCGAGTTCCAGTCTCTCGTTCTCCACGTCCAATTACTCCCCCGCCGCCGTCAGCCCTTTGATCTTCGCAAAGAGTCTGCTGCTTGTCTGCTGAGCGTTTGTGGGCTCCCTCGTTTGCTTCTCTCTTCCGTCTCGCTAGCGAAGCTTCGAAATGAAAGTGGCGCTTGTTGCTAGCGGCTGCTGAAGGCTTAGCCAAACGGATTCTATATGCATCCGGTCATTGGCTTCTGGTCGAAAATTGCTGGTGTAGGTCAGTTTTTTTTTTTATTTGCCTAGGCTTATGCAAGTTTGTTGCCACTGCACTTTGATGAACTGGTGGAC
Organism: Lordiphosa clarofinis; assembly: GCA_018904275.1. Taxonomy (NCBI): domain Eukaryota; kingdom Metazoa; phylum Arthropoda; class Insecta; order Diptera; family Drosophilidae; genus Lordiphosa; species Lordiphosa clarofinis. Next base: position 677,019 of record JAEIGQ010000140.1, read on the forward strand.
ACAAGGGTATATAGTCTCGGGACACACGAGTTGGTTTGTACCAAGACCGCGATCATTTACACGCGTGTACTTTTGTAGGCAATTTTGCTCTTGTTGTTAACGGATGCTGTTATAGAAGTATTTATACGACTCCGTTTAGATATAAATATATATCTATGTAATTAGGCATATAAGCTTATGCTCTGATTTAAAAGCGCACCCGCACAGGTTCTTGCTGCTCACAGCTTCAAAATTGGACTAACTCTCGTACGTGATGGTTTCGCCTAATTGCTTGTTTGGAGAGTTTTACTTTCTTCGGGATGTGCGCCTTCGGGGCTGCGAGGGTAGCTAAGGTGGTTCTAGGGCCACGTAACACATGCTTGAATTTTCGGTAATTGGATCTTAAAGTTAATTAAGGTGCCCCTTTTGCGTGTTTTGTGCAAAAACTATACTTTGGCTTTAACTATTTTGATATATATCATATATCACATAAATATATATATTGTTGATTGTATCTGTATGAACACCTAGATCTCAGAGATTATAAGAGCTAGAGCTACCAAGCTTGACATGTAGACTCCTATTGTCTGCACGCAGATTAAGTTTGTTTCAATTTTTTGCCACGCCCACCACCGCCCCCAAAATAAAAAAATGTTGAATAACTCCCACATTTTTAAGATTTCGAGTTGAAATTTAAAACTTAAATTTATTTTAGCAATAACTATAATCCTTGAAAATTACATCAAGATCGGATAATAAACAGGGAAGTTAAAAAAAATGTTGCATACTTTTCGGATCTTCACCTCTCAGGAACGCAGGAACGCTGTTAATCATTTTAGACATTTACGCCGCCGCGCCACGCCGCCGCCGCCGCCGCCGAATCACGAAAATATCGGTGCGGCGGCGGCGGCGTTCGGCGCCATAGCATTTTTATACCCGTTACTCGTAGAGTACTAGGGCAGAAGGAATCATTTCCGACCATATAAAGTATATATATTCTTGATCTGCATCAACAGCCGAGTCGATATAGACATGTCCGTCTGTCTGTATGAACACATAGATCGGACAACTGTATAGTATAGCTGTCATACAATAGTTAGGTCTGAAAAAAAGTCTTAGTGAGTTATATGTTTTTGTTTTCAATATTATCGCTCCCAACTCTCGTATTTATAAGTTTTCAATGATTTTACATAATTTTAACAAGATTTGTCGTCACATCACAACAAACTGTCAGCCATATATCAAGCTACAAGGGTATATAAACTTCGGTCGAGCCGAAGGTAGGCTACCTCTATTTTTTTAGATGCTTTTAAGTAATCGAATAAAAGAATCGATATTGTCTCAGCTCCATTTCCCAATGTGTCATCTCTAGAACATAATCAATGATCTCAGAAAAAAAGCGTTAATTTGATTTTAATTTCTTGAAATTTAATTTTTGTTTAATTATTGGATAAAGAGCTTAAGTTTAATAAAGAAAATAAATGAAAATTGAAGAAATGAAGAAATCTTTCAGAAAATTATATAAACTTAGAAATGATACAAATGGCTATATATTTTATTAAACAAATTTTTTTTGTTACTGTGTACGCCGCCGGCCGCCGACAAATTCGACGGCTTATCTGCCGCCGCCGGTTCTTTCTTAACTCTACGCCGCCGCCGCCGGTTTTTCTTGACCCCCTACGCCGCCGCCGACGCCCAACATATCGGCGTAAACCTCTAAATCATTTCTTTTCATTAGTAACAGGTATATCGAAGTCGGTTAGAGCCGACTTTAACTTACGATCTCGTTTTAATTGATATTCCGAGGCTGGATCGAACAAGGTTTAATAGACTATTTTGCTTGGTTGAAATGAATCCAAATCATCTTGCAAATTATAGCGGAAGAGGCCGAATTTCCTAATTTTTATACACTTGAAAAGTGTATTATAATTTTGCCCAGAAGATTGCAACGCATAGAAGGAATCATCTCCGACCACATAAAGTATATATATTCTTGATCAGCGTGACGAACTGAGTCGATTAAGCTTTGTCCGTCCGTCTGTCCGTCTGTCTGTTTCTACGCGAACTAGTCCCTCAGTTTTGAAGTTATCGAGCTGAAATTTTGCATAGAGTCTTCTTTTGTCTGCACGCTGCTAATATGTCTGAACCGACCGGATCGGATGGCTACTTCTTGTAGCTGCCATACAAATGATCGGTCGAAAAATGGATTTTAATGAGAAAAACTGGTTTTTCCTCAATATTACAATATTACTAATTTTTGTTTTACAAAATTTTTTTTTCCATTATTGCCTTTTCAGTTTATATACTATACTCTGTTCCCATTAAAAATGGGAAAAGGGGATCATGAAGTTGTGCAAATGTATGTAACAGGGAGAAGGAAGCATTTCCAAACCTATAAAGTATATATATTATTGATCAGCATTATCAGCCAAGTAAATTTATCCATGTCCGTTTGTCTGCCTGTTTGTCCGTCTGTCTGTATGAACGCGTCGATCGCAGAGACTGTAATTGATGTCGGAAAATTCCCTGAAAATTCTGCATGGAAATAATACTCTTTTTCATCAGATTGGATTGAAATTTGGTTTGGAAGGACAGAATGCGATATAATTTCAAATGTGATTTTTCAATGTCGGAAAATCCGCCCCAGGCGTGAAAATGGCTGGAAAATTCTGCATGCAAAATAAGTATGGACCGGAATGCCCACTGGGAAGTGAAAGGGATGTGAATGGAATGTGGGTGATAAGTTTTTTTTTTTCAAAGTGGGTGGGAAGTGGTTGGTATGTGGGTGGCAAGTGGGTGGGATGTGGGTGGGATGTGGGAGGGATGTGGGTGGGATGTAGGTGGAACTGGGTGGAGAATTGGTGGGATTAGGGTGTGCATTAGTTCTATACTGTTGACGGCGCAGCGAAACGTGACTCAATTTTTGCTAGTGTTTTTATAAAAAGGCTCGCGTCCCTGACTAGAACTTTTCGCATGTATGTGAACTGATATCGCACACTTACTACAATACTGGCATAACTCAAAAATTACGATTTTTGTCTTAATGATGCATAAATATTCGCTGTATTGTGTTCTTTTTTGTGCAAAAATTTTCGTATTGATATCTCTTTTACTTGCCATGTGATATGAGAATATGTCGCAATATCATTTTGCAGGTTCATTTTCATGTTAATGCAAGAACGTCATATCTCAGCTGTCCTGCAGTTGATATTGAACAATCATGCTTCGGATTTCAGTTAAAACATTATACTTTCAAGTTTTACTAGTAAATATTTTGAGTTATGCCAATATTGAAGTAAGTGAGCGATATATTCTTGATCAGCATGGCGAGCTGAATTGATATAGCCATGTCCGTGTGTCCGTCTGTTTCTATGCTATCTTCTCCGTCAGTTTTAAAGCTATCTTAACCAAACTTTGCACGAAGTATTTTGGTACAAATACGCTGCACATTTGTCGGAACCGGCTGGATCGGATGACTATAGCATATAGCTGCCATAGGAACGATCGGTTGAAAAACAAGTTTTAATGAACAAAACTGTTTTGTTTTCAATGTTATCGCTCCCAACGCTTGTTTTTATCAGTTTTTAATGATTTCACATAATTTCACCAAGATGCTATCGCAGCCAAACTTGTAACTGATCAATGTTACATGCTACCACACTATAGCATATAGCTGCCATAGGAACGAAAGGCCGAAAAAGTAGTTCTAGTGAGAAAAACTTTTTTTGTTACACTTTACACTTTTGAGCTATGAATATATTGATGAATTTATTGTATAGCTGGCATATAACAAACTAGCAGGCATATCTCAAGCTCCAAGGGTATATAAACTTCGGTCGAGCCGAAGTTAGCTTGCCTCTATTTTTTTTTATCCGTTTTATCATTTTTACTCATGTGTACTAATCTGTTCCGCTTTCTTAGGCATTTTTAGATTCTGGATATCAGACACATTGTATGCATGGGGTTTTACGCCTTCAGGTGTTAAAATGGGCCCTAAATACAATGTCTCAATGCAAAAAATTTACTTAGTTTTTGAAACAATTTAGTGAAATCGCAACTGTGCTCTTGTATACTTGTGGAAAATATCATCCAAATATACAACGCATATTTTTTGATAAGATTACGAAGTACATAATTGATAAGTCTTTGAAACGTTACAGGCGCGTTTTTTAATCCTAAGGGCATTCGATTAAATTCAAAATGACCATAAGGTGTTCAAAAAGCTGTATTCTTCTTGCTTTACATGAATTTGGTGGAATCCTTTTGCCAAGTCAATGGCAATAAAATACTGTGCACTTCCTAATTTATAATTTATCTAATATATTTTCAATATTTGGTATAGGAAAACGATCGGTTACAGTTATGCCATTTAAGTTCGTTATAAGTTCGTGATCGATCTGCAAAGTATGGCCGATTTGCTTACAAATTTACATTTTAGTACTGAGCTACTGATTTGCAAGCAAACTTATAACTAATGAATTAATATGGTATGCACTTAATTTTACAGATTAAAATGAGTACTTTAACTTGACATTTATAAATTTGAAAAAAATATCCCGTTTCTAGGACATAAGGTCCTTGGAAAATGGGCAAATATGCCATTTTAGGCATTTTTATGTCCATTTTACGGTTAATCCATTAGAGATATGGAATTTCTTAAGCCAGATTCGGGTTCAGCATGAAAAACTTGTATAAAAACAATCATTGTTTTAGCATTTGAGGTCCTGCGCTGAGAATAAATTAATTTTGAATTTTTGTCAAAATACTTATGTCCACCCCCATTTGCACATGATCTATATTTTCTAACCTATGCAACCGATTGTGTGCTACTTATGTTTTATTGAAAGCCAGTATTCGGTACAAATTTCAAAATTGTAGGAGTAGGGGGGCTGGCTTATTAACTTGAGAACCGTTCATCCGATCTTTATCATTTCTTCGGCAAATCTATCTTTAAAACTGTAGGAGATAAAACGTTTTTTCCAAATTGCGGGGGCGGGCCAAAATTTGAAACAAACTTGATCTGCGTGCTGATAAAAGAAGCATTTGTCCCATACATGTCAAACCTCTATCTCTTACCATCTCTGAGATCTAGGTGTTCATACAGACAGACGGACGGACGGACAGACGGACATGTCTATATCGACTCGGCTGTTGATGCTGATCAAGAATATATATACTTTATATGGTCGGAAATGATTCCTTCTGCCTGTTACATACATTTGCACGACTTCAGTATACCCTTTTTATTCTACGAGTAACGGGTATAAAAAACTGTTTTCAGCAGCAGCTCTCTTTGCTCTGCGGGCCATTCTGCCTTCTTTAGATGCGGCCGCAGCTCTAGTTTCTGAGAAATTTAGTCGGTAGTAGCATCACGTAGGATAGCCTTCGATAATTACACTAGTTTACAGCCAAAAAACCCATTTCTACTGAACATTTTTTTTAGTGTAGTTTGGAATGGTGATCTCAAAAATCAATTTCAAAAATTTTTTCATGGCTCCGTTTTTGAAATAATATTTTTTTTATTTTTTTGGAAGGGGCACTTACATTTTAAGCCATATCTCACTTTATAATTGTCAGATAGAGTCAAGCAAGATAAGAATCGAAAGGTTATTTCGCTGCCGGTAATCGAGTAAAACATTGTTTTTAAATCGGTTCATTAGTTTGACTACAATATCCAAAAATATTTCGAAAAAATCGATTTTTTGCTCGAAAATTAATTTTTGGTCGCCTGGAAAAAATATAAAAAAATCCAAAAAAATTATTTTTATTTTTTCTACATAAGAACCGCACTTCTACGAAGAAAAACAGATATCGATGATCAAAATCTGTGAACAAACACAGGAGCTGTAAGCAATTTAGTGCAAAAAAATGTGATATTTTCCTGAATATTTTAAAATAAATTTTCGTTTGCTTCTGATTTTGTTCCGTTTTAATTTTTATTTTTGTTCTGGCTTTTCGTTCACTTCATAATTTGACCAAAAAACCAAGAAAAGTACAATGTTCATTTTTGGAAACACACAATATACTCAAATTTGACTGTTAGTTCCTCTACTCAATTTGATCCATCTATGGTACGTGTTACACGATTTTCCTCACAAATACCGTATTTTCTTCGTAAAAGTGCGATTCTTAAGTAGAAAAAATAAAAATAGTTTTTTTGTATTTTTTTATATTTTTTCTAGTCGTTTAAAAATGAAATTTCTTGGATTTTCGAGCAAAAAATCGATTTTTTTGAAATATTTTTGGTTGTTGAATTTAAACTACTGAACCGATTTAAAAACAATGCTCCACGCAATTATTGGCAGCTCCATTGCCTTTCGATTTATTTCTTACTTGACTCTATCTGACAATTATGAACTGAGGTATGGCTTAAAATGTAAGAGTACCTACCAAAAAAATTTAAAAAATTAATATTTCAAAAACGGAGCCAAGAAAAAATTTTTGAAATCGATTTTTTAGATCACCATTCCAAACTATACTAAGAAAAAATTTCAGCTGAAATGGGTCATTTTTTTTTTATTTTTGTAAACTAGTGTTTTCAAATAAAAGCCGATGAATAATCGATATCGATCTGGGCGACAATATCTTACCATTCAAATTCAAGAACCAGACGTTATATCACAGTTTTATTGACTGGAAATTTATTTACTCAAAAATTTCTCGTTTTAAGCCCCATACGGAGTACGACAAAAAATTCGTTTTTTTACAGTATTTCATATAATTAGAAACACCTTGGCTTTGCTTGATGTTCATGTGCTGTTAGAAAGTGTTTCTATTTATGTGAAATACTGTAAAAAAACGAATTTTTCGTCGTACTCCGTATGGGGCTTTAGCGAAAACATTGCTCCACTAAAAAGGCTATATCTTCTAAAGTATTTCGAATTTCAAAAAATACTTTTGTGGCGATATTCTCAAATATCCAAGCTATTAAAAAAAATGCAAAAAAAGAAATGGAAAAAAAATTTTTGACCATGAAGAAAACCTCCTTAAGGGTACTACTGTCTACCTTCAGGTGTCATTTTATTAATGTTTACAAAAAATTAAATTACACAAAAAGTGATATTAAGAAGCGTTTTTTTCATTCGATAGGTAATCGGTTAAATGAAATTTAGTAATTTTTGTTGTTGTTGTACCTGCGGTTGTTGTTGTATTTCTGTTCAAAGTTAACCAAAAATTTAAAACATATGCCCATAGCTGCAAACATTTTTTGAGAACGGATGATCGGAATTCAAAACTGAAGACGGTGTTTTAATAAGAATTGATGTAATTTTGGTGAGAACTAGGATATTTTGGATCGGTCAATAAATGGCGGTATTATGGGGTTTCAAGGACCAAAAAAATTCCAAGTAAAATTTTTACTCAAAATTTTTTTTTTTTAATTTAAAAACTAAGAATTTCTAAAAGATCGAGGGGCGATGAAAACAATTTTCATATAAAAGGGTCAGAAAAAATAATTGGGCGTATTCAGCAGGTAATTCCGATTTACGATTTGTGATTTATGATTGCCGATTTTACCTGCAGAATACAGAGATTGCCGTTATGTTATATTATATATGTATTTTTGAGAGTTTTCCTTTTTACATAAATGAGGTCTTTATACCAGTGGCGTAGCGTGTGATTAAGCCGCCCGGCGCGGAAGGTTAGCCTCACGCTCCCCCTTAAATCGTTCTAAATTTTTTTTCTTATTCTTCACATTAAAAAGTTCTCTGTAACATAAAGGGACGAACGCAGGTTTTTGATTAGGGATGACAAAGACATAAATTTTTCGAGGGGAATTATTTATATAAAACTATTAAAAAAGAGTGTTTTTATATGTGCTAATATGTTTATTATTTGTTGGACTATTTTGGTGCGCCCTGCATTTGCTATTAATTTGTTCGATGTTGAAGGCCTATTTCCAGAAGAAATAAATGCGCACGAAAATAAATTTTTATGTTGAACTCCATATAAAAAAAACAGCGTCGAACAGCTGATCAGCCATTTCTTTGGTGGCATTTATTTTGCTGATTTCCAGAACAAAAATAAATAATCACGGCGTTGCCACATCGTTACCGTGTGTGGATTGCAAGCACAGCCGATTTGCTGAAATAAATTGAAAATAAATAACTTGCAGCACATTTTTCCGGTCAACATCGAACAAATTAAAAGCAAATGCAGGGCGCACCCAAATAGTCCAACAAATAATAAATATATTAGCACATAAAATAACACTCTATTTTAATAGTTTTTATATATTTTAATTTTAACTGCCTCAAGACTTGTGGTAGTACATCATGTTATTTTGAAAGCTGTTAGCTGATTTTAAGATTCTTTAAACTGGAATTTTACAAACTGTTTTTGAATTCAAGCGCCAGACCATTCAGTGCGACCCTAAAACTTGGCCGCCATTTTGGGTATTTTTTAGTGTATTTTTGGACATTGTGGCCATACTATAGCTTACAATCCACACAACATAAATAAGTGGCAATTTCGTGACATAAATTTTTATTTGTTCTGGAAATAGGCCTTGACCGGAAAAATGTGCTGCAAGTTATTTATTTTCCATTTAGTTCAGCTAATCGGCTGTGCTTGCAATCCACACAAGCTAACGATGTGGCAACGCCGTGATTATTTATTTTTGTTCTGGAAATCAGTAAAATAAATGCCACTAAATAAATGGCTAATCAGCGGTTCGAAGCTGTTTTTTTTATATGAAGTTCAACATAAAAATTTAATTTCGTGCGCATTTATTTGTTCTGGAAATAGGCCTTTAACAAAAATTTAAACAAACAAAATTGACTTCGTTTTGGTGGCGTTTAGAATTTAGTCTTTTACTCCTAAAAATCTTTCTTTGTAGTCATCAGAGGTTTCTTCTGGTGGCTGGTATAATTGGACGAGTTGGACTGGAAACATAACATAACCCAAACTGTGAAAGTCAATCCGTTCGATCCCAGTGTCAAAGATGCTTAAATTTCAGGGACCGAAAATAACTGTTATGATATTAAACTTTAACCAAAAAAATCACGGTGAAGGGAGTTAGCTACAAATACGAAAAATGTACCATTTTTCAAGTCTTTACAAGCACTTTAAAATTAGGACATAAACTTTTATTCATAACTTTAAAAATAAAAACTTTTTTTAACTGTTATTTTATAATTTTTATCTAAAAGTTTGTAAATAACAGTTATTTTTAACTTTTATTCAAAAAAGTTTATTTTAAGTGTTATTTGTCAACGTTTATTTTAAAAGTCAAAAATAACTGTTATTTTGCAACGTTTATTTTAAAAGTTGAAAATAAACGTTGATTTGCAATATTGGCCAAGTTGTTCAAGCTATCGGGACATAAAGTTGCACAGGCACTTACCTTAAGTCCTTCTACCACCATGTTAACTTTGGTTCAGATCGGACTACTGCAGCATATGTCTGTAGTTCAAATCTGCAAGATCGATTCCGGCTTCGTATGATTACCGGTAAAAATAATCATTTTTATGATGCCACGTTACTTGTTCATACTCATGTGTAAAATTGTAATGGTTTTGGTGCCCAGTATTAATCTGCATTGTGTGGATCGTACGATTATTTTCGTTGCACCAGTTAATATATGAAATAATTAAATAATATTGGGAAGGAATACTTTTAGGGGCATCGAAGTTAGCTAACAAGTATTTTAAGATTTTCGGGGGACCCGTAGAAAGTTAAAGTGTGCAAAAGTGAAGTACGCGACTTTCTTCACAGCCCTGTGTACGTTTTGTTTTTCTTTTGTAAGATTTTATATTAAGAAAATAAAGGAAAATCAAGTATGAAATCGCTGAAGCCCGTCAGTAATATTACTCTGTATGTGCAGCTTAAACCAGACCTGCTGCCTTGCTGCCGTAGCGCACATTCCTTGGCTCATAGCTTGATTATGGTTTAGTCGGTCTTTATCATTCCTTCGCAGATCGGACGGAGCCATGTCCGTCTGGCATAATGAAGATTAAAAGAAGAATTACACCAAACTTAAATGCCTATTAAGATGGAAATTCCTTAAGAAACTGCTTTTAAATACCACAAATAACTGCATTACTATGATTTTTATCTTACCGAACCACTTTAAAATACCATGAATGATCAAGGGCGAAGAGAATGGACCAGAGCATACAAAATGTTTTATTAATTTGCGAATATAAAATACCAAAACGGAACCAAATTAGTAAAGATGCAAAGATATCATCAGGTCCACCATTTTCGCTTGCAACTAAGTACAGAAACCAGCAGCATTTGATTGATATAACAATTTTTATGATGCCACGATACACATGAGTATTCATGTGTAAAATTGAAATGGTTTCGGTGCTCAGTAGTATTCTGCATTTTAGCATAGGTGCATATTTCAGTGTTTATTATTATAGATCGTATTCAAGTTCTAGTATTATTAGTACATCAAGGGTCATCTGAGGATTTAAATTGTCCTTCGATGGTACCTAAGAATTTGCGATCTTAATTTTGATTAATTTAAAGAAAAATTTTGCCAAAGCAGCAATATAAAGATTTAGGGATCATCTTGGACCGCGGTTGTTATGACAATCAATTCGCGGAACTATAATGTACCGCCATAATTACCATGGATGACCAATAGTAAATAACTTAGTGAAGATTATAAAGAATGTTTCAAAAAACTTTCCGTGCCTCACAAATCGTTAAATAGCGGATAAATACCAAAGAGGATCAATAAATATAATAATGTCAATCAAACTTTACTCACAATCAAATGTGGAAAATCATGCCAAAATCAATGGAAAAGCGCATTTCGCAGCTGGGGGATCTCCATGGTAGTAAGACCGCTAAATATTTAAGACCCTGGTTTTCAACACCTCATATGACCACACATGACTACATATCCATGATTTTGACAATAAAAAACCCCGAACCATGGATGACCAGTGCTGAAGAACATAGATAAAGCATGAAGAATGTCTCAGTTCTACCATTTATGCGGGTAATTTAGCGCAAGATCCTGGCAGATGTTGTCCATAAGCCTTATTCAATAACATTTGCAAACGTCATTTACTATGGGTGACGCCAATTCAGACACTTTCTGATATACTTATATACTTCCTTTGATATGTGCTCATTGGTCATCCATGGTATTTATCGCTGTTCACTATACTATACAGTAACCTTAATATCGACAAAACCATAATCAAGGTATGAGCCAAGGAATGTGCGCTACGGTAGCAAGGCAGCAGGGCTGGTTTAAGCTGCACATACAGAGTAATATTACTGACGGGCTTCAGCGATTTCATACTTGATTTTCCCTTTATTTTCTTAATATAAAATCTTACAAAAGAAAAACAAAACTTACACAGGGCTGTGAAGAAAGTCGCGTACTTCACTTTTGCACACTTTAACTTTCTACGGGTCCCCCGAAAATCTTAAAATACTTGTTAGTTAACTTCGATGCCCCTAAAAGTATTCCTTCCCAATATTATTTAATTATTTCATATATTAACTGGTGCAACGAAAATAATCGTACGATCCACACAATGCAGATTAATACTGGGCACCAAAACCATTACAATTTTACACATGAGTATGAACAAGTAACGTGGCATCATAAAAATGATTATTTTTACCGGTAATCATACGAAGCCGGAATCGATCTTGCAGATTTGAACTACAGACATATGCTACAGTAGTCCGATCTGAACCAAAGTTAGCATGGTGGTAAAAGGACTTAAGGTAAGTGCCTATGCAACTTTATGTCCCGATAGCTTGAACAACTTGGCCAATATTGCAAATCAACGTTTATTTTCAACTTTTAAAATAAACGTTACAAAATAACAGTTATTTTTGACTTTTAAAATAAACGTTGACAAATAACACTTAAAATCAACTTTTTTGAATAAAAGTTAAAAATAACTGTTATTTACAAACTTTTATATAAAAACTATAAAATAACAGTTAAAAAAAATTTTATTTTTCAAGTTATGAAATAACTGTTAAGTCTTCATTTTTATTATAAAACTTATAACAGTTACGGTTCCTGTTAAATTTAGAAAGAGAACATAAAATGATCGTGCTAATTGGGCGCTATTATAATCTAAGAAATTAAAAGTTGTCTAGTATAGTATTGTAAAACCCGGAAATTCGGAAAATATCGCGAAATTGATGGATCGCGAACTATGAAGAATTAAGTAAAATATTATGCTGTTTGTTAATTGTTCTTTTTTAATTGACATTATAAATTTGTGTTTTTATACCCTTGGAGAGGGTATGTTAAAATTGTCCGGATGTTTGTAACGCATAGAAGGAAGCATCTCCGACCACATAAGGTATATATATTCTTGATCAGCATAACGAGCAGAGTTGATATAGCAATCTCCGTCTGTCCGTCTGTTTCTATGCTATCTCCTCCGTCAGTTTTAAAGCTATCTTAACCAAACTTTGCACGAAGTCTTTTGGTACAAATACGCTGCACATTTGTCGGAACCGGCCGGATCAGATGACTATAGCATAAAGCTGCCATAGGAACGATCGGTTAAAAAACTAGTTTTAGTGAAAAAAACTTTTTTGTTCTTAGTGCTATCGCTCCCAACGCTCGTATTTATAAGTTTTTAATGATTTCACATAATTTCATCAAAACTTGTCGAGATCGGACAACTATATAGTATAGCTGCCATACAAAAGTTAGGTCTGAAAAAAAGTCTTAGTGAGAAAAATTGTTTTGTTTTCAATGTTATCGCTTCCAACGCTCGTATTTATAAGTTTTTAATGATTTTACATAAATTCAACAAGATTTGTTGAAATCGTACCACTATATAGTATAGCTGTCATACAAACTGTCAGGCACATATCAAGCTCCAAGTGTATATAAACTTCGGTCGAGCCGAAGTTAGCTTGCCTCTATTTTTTTAATTAATGTTCAGTTGACACAACTTTAGTTGCATACGAAATTTTTAAAGAGTACTTCAAATCTGCGCACCCCTGCATACGCCCTTGATAACGTAATTATGGAAGGGCTTGATAGGAAGAAGCACGATAAAATAGTGGAAGATATCCCCAACATCTTTGAAGTCAAACCCAAGGTCTAAAACTGCAGCATTTTTGACTCTGTCCATCGTAGACCACTGAACTTTAATCCCCTTAAACTGATTCGTAAGCTTTTAAAAATGATTTCATGAAATATTTATTTTATTACTAGATCTTGAAGTGCAGAATCTTGCAACGTTCTCCATGTTGAAATAACAGCAGATTCTAAATAACCTTTAGGAATACCACTATCTGCCATGTTCTCAATTCCACTTCCACAAAAATTCTGTGATTTAAAACCGGTTTTAGTACTAAATTTGCACTCCAAATCACAAAACTTTTGTGGAAGTGGAATTGAGAACATGGCCGTATGTATTATTTTGAAATATTAATCAATATACATTTTGTAATTATTTGTCCTGAAATTTCCTGCACCTAAAATTTGCCGCCCCAAAATCTTGTCGCCCCTGAAAGTCGACGCCACCAGAAATTATCTTCCCTAAAAATATGCCGCCCGGGGCGGGCCGCCCCTCCCCTCGCTACACCACTGCTTTATACCGATCTAAAATCTGTTCTAATGACTGACATTTAAGCCTTCAAAGAGTTTATTTATAGTATTGTTATCAATATCAACTATCTCAAGAACATTTATTTCATCAAACGCAAATCGACATGAAGGGTAAAACTTTATTATATTGTTATTGATGCTAAGAGTTTGATTACCCATGTCAATAATAGCATTCATAGGAGTCAAGATGTTTTATCCAATTATGGCATCAAAACATTTCCCTTGAAAATTAGTTAACTTTCATAACATGATCGAGTCTTAGTTAAATTCAAAAGGAACATCTGTAATTATTTCAAAAGTAATATTTGTTAATCCATTGAGAGACGAAAATTGGATTATTTTAAAGGTATACGTTTACACTGAGATAGCCTGCTAGAATCTATCAAAGAAGTTGTAAAGGCCGAATCTATCAGTGCAATTATTTTTTCGTTCTGAATGGTTAGTTGTCTCAATGTTCGAGTTGCAAATGATCTACTTCCATTGGAAAAGAATTATTATTGTTGTTTTGATTTGGAGCAGACATATTTTGTCTTGAATATGGACGACTTGTAAATTATCTATATTCATTAGAAAATCGATTTAAATTTGCAACTAGATTATTCTGAATTCCCTGTGACTGACTACCTCTTTGAACAAGATTTCTGGGTATTTTGTTGAAATGTTGAATTTCTTTAAATTTGATTTTGTTTAGCCTTTGTTTTCTGAACGAATCAAACCATTCTTTTCTAGTAGCCGAAAAGCATCTCTTATGTTAGTTAACTTAGCGTTAATGACTACAGAAGCTAAATTTACATTGATATTGTTAGAAAGTATCATCAAATTCGAATTATTCTTGAATTTCGACCGAAATAATACGAAGGTGCTTGAAGTAACGCACGATTTCCTTGTTTACTAAGGTGTGTGCTCGTTTGTAGCGTTCTTCATAAGATTTCTGTATGCCAAAATTGTCCATGAGTGCCTTCTTAATATTAAGCCATTGAGGATTTGTTACGAGCGAACGCAAAACGTTAAGAGCGGCGCTTTGTATTTTGTTGAGTACAACTTTTTGATGGATAGAAGCATTAGCCGTATTCTCGCCATTACCCAATGCAAGAACGGTTTCGACTTCTTAATTTAATGATTGAATTATACCCACTAAAAACTTGCATAATTTAAGACTCCTTCATGACGTCACGAAATGAGAATTGAAGCGCAGTTGCAATGATTGCTGCCAAAACGAGAGCGGAAGTTAAAGTCGGCTCTAACCGACTTCGATATACCCGTTACTCATGAAAAAACATGTTTAACAGTGTTCCTGCGTTTCTTAAGCTAAGGTCCCACAGGCAAATAACGCTATGCAACAATTTTTTGAACCCGGCTTCTAAATAGTTGATCCTTATGTAAAATTTCACGCTGAATTCAAATCTGCTCTTTTTTTGAGATATCGCGAAATTTTCCATTTTAGTGTTTTGAAAAAAGGTAGGTCTACTAAAATGCCATTTTCTCTGATTTTAGTACACCGATATGTATAAACTAGAACAAAAATTAAAGACAATAAAATTATTTCTTAAAAAAACGACAGTTGTTGTAAATCCAACCATAAATGATGAAGTTATGGCACTTCAAAGTTGGATTTTTGAAAATTTTTTGATAATTTTTAATTTTTTGCTGACTTTTATTGAGTTTTTTTCAATCTTACCATTGAAATTGCTCAGGTCTCAGATATTGACAGGATTGGGTAATCTTTAACGAACATTTTTTGCCCTTGGTCATCGAAATCGGATGAAAAATAAACGCTATATTCACAATTAAGTAAACATACCTCTGTTTGAGAGTTTTGTTTGCTGGTTTTCAATAAGAATAAACGTTCAGCATTAGGAGTTTGTATTGCAGTTCACCAGTGGAAAATCTGTGCCGATCTGAAAGTTGAGCAATGGTAACAGGCTTGCAACAAGGATGGGACAGCCGAGATCGCAGCCAACATTACTTGGGTAAAGACTGGGATGTCAGGGCCAATTTTGTATTTGGAGAAGACAACGTAAAATTTCCGCCCCTAGTTCAAAAGGACAAAATTTTTCTCCCTCAGTTGCATATTAAGCTTGGTCTCTTCAAAAACTTCGTTAAAGCTCTCCATAAAAATGAAAATTTTGAGGCATTTGAATTTTTAAAAAGACGATTCCCACAACTTTCTGACGCCAAAATCAAAGAAGTCGAATTTGTGGGTCCGCAAATCAAAAAGCTAATGAGCGACAGAGAATTTTACTCGGCACTATCAGCAGACGAGGCAAAAGCATGGGAATCACTTTGCGCAGTAGTGTCTAGTTTTCTGGGAAGCAAAAGAAGTGAGGACTATAAAGAAATTGTTGATGATTTATTGGAAAACTACAACAAAATTGGTATAATCTCAGTCTGCTGTTCATCGAGTTAGTATATTTAGCAATTTTTTTTTTTTTATTTTTAAAAGTGTAAATATGTAATTAAAAATTCACTTTTTGCACTCCCATTTGGATTTTTTCCCGGACAACCTAGGCGACGAAAGCGACGAGCATGGCGAACGCTTCCATCAGCAAATGCAGCAGATGGAGTTTCGCTACCAAGGCAAGTGGGATCCGGCAATGATGGGAGACTATTGCTGGTTCTTGTTGCGAGAAACACACAGTCTGCACAAAAAACAAAAGCGGTCTACATCATTTGAGTACTTTTATCCAACCTTGAACTGCAATACAAACTCCTAATGATCAACGTTTATTCTTATTTGGCTTGCTAAGATGTGATTTTTCCCCCCAACAAACTAGCTTCTCTCCAACTTTGTTTTTAATTTAAAATAAGGTTTTTTTTTCATCCATTTTACCAGGGAATTTCTTAAAAACCATTTTAATCTACCGTTTCATTAAGATTGAAAAACTCAATAAAAGTCAGAAAAATTAAAATTATCAAAGTTTGTCAAAATTCTACTTTTTTATATGTCATTTATGGTTGGATTTACAACAACTGTCGATTTTTTAAGAAATAATTTTATTATCTTTAATTTTTGTTCCATTTTATACAAATCGGTGGACTAAAATCAGAGAAAATGGCATTTTAGTAGACCTATCTTTTTTCAAAACACTAAAATTGAAAATTTCGCGATATCTCAAAAACCGTTCTACTTTTGACATATCTGAGAGCAGATTTGAATTCAGCGTGAAATTTTACATTAGAATCAATTGCTAAAAGTGCGGGATACAAAAACTTTTCAAATTTTGTGACATAGTGTAATTTGCCCAAATTTTTATGAAAATTTGACTAAATAGACCAACTTATGAAACTTTTCGGCTATTTTTGATTAAATTGCTTAAGTATGGAAGTTAAGTATGGAGTTAGTTTTAGGTTATGAAAAATCTATAATCATGGCTATTCAACATTTTCTATTGTGGGGGCGTGGGTGGGCGTGGTCAAAATTTGAAGCAAACTTGATCTGCGTGCAGATAAAAGAAGACTACATGTCAATTTTGGTAACTCTAGCTATTATAGTCTCCGAGATCTAGGTGTTCATACTGACGGACGGACAGACGAACAAGTCTATATCGACTCGGCTGTTAATGCTGATCAAGAATATATATACTCTATATATAAAGTATATATACTTTATATGGTCGGAAATCATTCCTTCTGCCTGCGTGCGCTCATACCATCTGTCAGTTTAAGTATCAACTTCTAGCGGCGAAAATTGCCATTACAAAATAGTTCAGGGCTGCAAACCTCCTAAAATTCGGGAGTGGTTCCCTCCGGTGTGAACCCTTTAAACTTTTTGGGTTCGGGTTCACGGAGCGGGTTCAGAAGGTCGCCGAACCCAGGTTCATGTTCAAACCGGGGTTCAATGATAATTTTGTTTTTGCTGATTCAAAAATAAATTATGTTAATTGGGAAAACCTCAAACATTTCATAGATAAATTTTAGAACTTTTTCTTTTTACTTTTTTGCAAATGTATCAAAACCCTGACGTTCTGGGTGAAAACTGACAATTGATTTCAATTCAGCGACCAATAAAAATTATGAAGAGTTTGGTATCTTTCCTTATGAAAAAGTTGGCCTTTTTTTGTACTCCTGTGTAATCAGTCAAATCTATCACATTCTTATTTTTGAAAAAGTCTTTTCTTAAATTTTTTTAGAAAGTTTTAGAAAACTTCTTGTTTATTTGAAAAGTTTTCTTAATACCAGGACAACTTTAAAAATAAGGCGAGTTCTTCAAATTCATGCCACATTTTTTCCTATTGTGCATTTCGATATATTGGAGAATGGCAAAGTTAAATATTAAAGCATTTAGTAAAATTTTTATAATTTTTGAACCGAACCCATTTTTTTTTTTTTTTTTTGGCTGCGGTTAAGGTTCAGGTTTTCTTCTTCTTCTTTATTGGCCATTGCAACCGTTCGTCGGTCTTTTGCAATTAACGCTCTCCATTCGCTTCTGTTCTGTGCGAGCTGCCACCAGTTGGTCAGACCAAGCTTGACAATGTCTTCCCGCACCTGGTCTTCCCATCTTAGTGGTGGTCTTCCCTGCTTGCCGCCTCCATAGTCATCCGCCTTCGATTTATACGCTTTTTTTGCTGGAGCTTCTTCCTTCATTCTGGCGACATGTCCTAGCCAGCGCAGCCGCTGCTGCTTTATGCGCTTGACCAGACTGGTGTCCCCATAGAGCTCATACAGTTCGTCGTTTTTTCGAATGCGGAGATCATCGCCGACTTTTAAAGGTCCATACACGCCAATCGCCGCTTCATCCGCTGCTGTCATTGTCCATGCTTCTGCGCCATATTGCAGGACTGGGATGATAAGCGACTTGTAAAGGGCTATTTTTGTTCTTCGCTTGAGGTCTTTGCTATTGAACGCCCTACTTAGCCCATAGTAGCATCGGTTCGCAAGAGTGATTTTTTGTCGGATTTCTAGACTGATGTTGTTCTTGCTGGTTATCGTCGTTCCGAGGTAGACGAAATCCTCCACAACATTAAAGTTGTACTCCTCCATTGTAACAGATTGTCCAAGTCGCAATGACTTTCTGTTCGCGGATCTAGGTACTTCGTCTTGTCCTCATTTACCGCTAAACCTATTAGTTTAGATCCCTCTCAATCTCTGAAAACGCCTTGCTTACTGCCCGTGTGGTTTTGCCGATAATGTCAATATCATCGGCATATGCAAGTAGCATTAAATTTTTACGAATAAATCCGCCGGTTCTGTTGGCATATCTGCACTCGCGCAGTATATATTCCAACAGTAGATTAAAGAAGTCACACGATAAGGTATAGCCCTGCCTAAAACCTCTTTTGGTATCAAATGGTTCGGAGAGGTTCTATCCTATCATGCAAAGCCGAACGTAGTTTGCTGGAATACCTAAAATAGACAAGGTTTTGAAGAAGCTTGACCTTATCGGTGTGTCGAAGGCTGATTTATAATCAACAAAAAGGTGGTGTGATTGTATGCCTCTTTCATAGGTCTTCTCCAGGATTTGTCGTAGTGTGAAAATCTGGTATGTGGTGGATTTATCAGGTCTAAAGTCACACTGATAAGGTCTAATCAGTGTATCAATAAACGGCTTTAGACGTTCAGAAATAATGCGGGACAGAACCTTATATGCGATGGGGAGGAGACTGATCCCGCGGTAGTTGGCGCAAACTGCAGGGTATCCTTTTTTAAAGATTGGACAGAGAACACTTAGATTCCAATCGTCGGGCATGCTTTCGTCAACCCATTTACGGCACAGAAGTTGGTGCATGCACCTTACCAATTCTTCGCCTCCAGCCTTGAACAATTCAGCGGTCAGCTCATCAGCGCCTGGCGACTTGTTGTTCTTTAGCCTTCGTATGGCTAAACAGACTTCCTGTTGGGTCGGCGGGTCTATCTCTATGTTGTCGATTGGTGGCATCGTTACTTCTCTAATGGCGGCATCCTGTTCGTCATCGCATCCCAGTAGGTCGTTTTTCTCTGCAGTAGCGCGTCGGCACTCCTCATCGTACCAAGACCGCATTTGAGGGGTACCTCCTCGGCAGCCGCTCTCATGGAGTGTGATATACGTTTCCACTGTTCGCCTATATCGGAAGGGAATGGGGGTAGTCATTGAGCAGTTGGGCGAGTTTACCTGTGTATGCTTCGGAGGTCCCTTGTGATTGCAGCTTCTCGACGTTTAGCTTTCGACGTGTGCCAGTGCGTGAGGCATGCGCCACACTGAGCCGTGTGCGTACCTTGGCTGCGACAAGGCAATGATCCGAGTCAATATTGGCTCCTCGAATCGCGCGCATATCTAGTACACTTGATGAATGACTTCCGTCGATCACAACGTGATCAATCTGGTTTCGAGTTCGTTGATCAGGGGACTTCCAGTTCGCCTTATGGATGTCTCTATGTTCAAATCTGGTACCACTTATGACCATGTTTCGGTCCGCAGCGAATTCTATTAGCCTCTCTCCTTACCAGAGGTGGTTTTATGAAGGCTAAAGCGTCCGACTGTCGAACCAAAAACTCCTCTCCCGATTTTCGCGTTAAAATCGCCTAGCACGATCTTTATGTCGTGATCGGGGCAGCGCTCATATAGTTGTTCCAGGCGCTCATAGAATTCGTCTTTTATCGGGTCTTTCTTGTCTTCTGTTGGCGCGTGAGCACAGATAAGACTAATATTAAAATATTCTGCCTTAAGTCTGAGCGCGGCAAGCCGCTCGTCAACTAATGTAAAACTGATGACAGAGTGGAGCAGTTTATCACTCACTGCAAAGCCGCACCCAAACTCGTGCTTGGAAGCATGACCGCTGTATTAGATTTCCCAGAGGGTGGTGTTGTTTGTTCTGTTTCTCTTTTTGTGGCGTTATTATCTTGCTCCCTTGTCCAATCCATCGTATTTCTTGGAGTGCAGTAACGTCCGATGAATATTTTTTGAGGACATTCACCAAGGCGATATCATCATTATCTCTGTTGAGGGTGCGAACATTCCAGGTGCATATTCTCAAATCGTGGTCCTTAAAACGTTTGCGTGGTCGTCGTCAGAGGGTGTCCGTATCCGAGTCATTGTAGTCGCAGGTTCAGGTTCGGGCGAATAAAAATTAACCTGCTCCGGCTCGGGTTCGGTTCGGACTTCGCAAAAATCCCGGAGGCTCCGACTTCGGAGCGGTTCAACTCCGAACCGGTTTGCAACCCTCAAATGGATTACTCCTACGTTGCTTTGCCATCAGTATGCCGGAAATAATCACATACAATCTGCTTTACTTTTCCATATGCTTGACCGCTTTGTAAACGGGGTGCCCACAGACTTTATTACTAGTGATAAATGACAGCCTTCGAATTTGCATAACTATTTTTAAAATAGTAATGCAGAATGTTCGCAGTCTGTTTGTTTTCGATTACTATCTCTCTAACGACATTACATTAAATTATATTTTCGACAGGCGTAATGCATATCTTCGACAGAACACGTTAAGATCTGCGCCGCACACTATGATCGCACTCTAAAATGTTTAGACGTGAGGTGACTGTTCTCTTAGAGAGCGCCTCACTTTCTTTGTTGCATCATGGGCGATCCTCTCAATATTTTATTGATCTGGCGAGAACAAGTGGGAATGGGATGATCTCTCAGTGTTGAAATTCGTTGTTGTTCGTTATTACTGTTATACCCCCATTTTTCCGATTACATAGAGCTCTTTTTTGAATAAAGTACTGTTACGAAATAAATTCGTATTTAGATATTACGTAAAATTATTTGAATCTAAACAGCTTATTTATGTTAAGTGTAAACCTTTCGGTCTTGAAGTGTAAACCTATCAAACTTAAAAACGCAAACCTATCGAATAACTCAGTAATGTATACATAAGCCAATCGACGCAATTGATAGAAAGAACGAGAAACAGAGTGGACACGATTATCCGAAGAAAATTTAATTTTAAGTTCATTTAATGTGAAACTCTAATTTGCAGATAATAAAACGCTCTTAGTACGCTATTATTACGTTAAAAACAATATTGCCGCCCCAGCCACACTAAGCGCTTGACCAGTATGCCTGCTGGCCAACACTCAATGCGGAAGAGAGTGTTCTTATTACTAGTACACTAAAACGCCAACAAGTACTTCAAAGTGTTTAAAAAAACATCGATCTTGTAATGGGCATTTGCGCCGCTGGGTCACAATGTATGACATGTTGAAGTAATTTTTTTTTTATCATTTTGACAAAATTTTTGTCTGCCTACATGCCTAGCAGCTCAAAAACAAATTAAGGAGAAATATTAACTTTTAAAGCTTTGGCAAGACCATTAAACCTCAAAATGTCTGATTTAGAATTTTTGATAATTTCTCTATAAAATTTACTGAGCTTTTTTAGTCATGTTGTGCAAAGAACTAGAAAAATATATCTTTTCATAAAATACGTACTAATTTACAGTCTGGTGTCCACATTTTGTTTAGAATACTTGTTATAATTTAGTGCATAAGTGTTATACTATAAAAGAAGAAAAAAATGTGTGATCAAATATATGAATTGTAAGGAGAGAACGCAAACTTTGAAAGAACAATAAATGAGGTAATTGTGAACAAATTTTGTGCACAGAGAGCTGCTCACAATACTAGTCAGGCCAACTTGCCCAAGTGCCTATGTACACAACAATCTGAATACCCATATTTACTTTTAAATGTACTTATACTCTGTTTATTCGCATATAATTAACAGGAACTAACCAAAAATTTAAGTGCTCATCGCGTCCAAAGTATGAAGAATGATATTAGTAAGATACATTACCGCAACACTGTTGGAAACAATGTACTTATTATCGGTAAAAAGGAATTTAGTCATGCCGATCATCAACTCAAGTTTAAGGAAGATTGGGTAATACTATGTTTTATTTTTATACAAAAATGTTTTAACCTACATATTGTCTTTCTAGCTAAAAAAATACGATAGAGAATTGGAGCCACTTAAGGAGATTCTAGTCGAGTATCCCATACATTTTGTCCCGTCTTATCCCTTTGAAGAGGACCCCGAAATGCCTACTGATTACATGTCAACACGTTGTCCGGCATGGTGTGATCGGATTCTAATGAGTCCACAGGTTATGGAAATTATACAAAGTGATGAATGGCAATATAACATGATTGGAGAATCCGTATGCATGGGTGATCATAAGGTAATATTTTAATATCTTTTTTTATATATGAATGTCCGTCTGTGTCCTTGTGAAAATGTGCTTAGATTCCTTATCTTGGTAAATGTTTAGTATAGGTCCATTTTGGGCTAAAGTTTTTTTTTGCATCTAGTTTATTTTAAATCAAAAACAGAATTCAAAAAGCACATGTGTGTAATAACCAATGACCTATACTAAACATTTATTCTTATCTTTTATAAAGGGACCTTAAATAAAGATTATATTCTACTTGTTCAGGCCTATACTCAGATGATATAAAATTTAGTTTCTTGCAATATTTCATATGAATATAAACAATTTTCCAAAGATTTGGAATCAGAATAATTTTGAAAAGATTTCTTATTCTTATGAAGTATTGTTCCGAGCTTAATCTGAATCACATCTATGTATTGGCATTTAAGGTCAGTACTAAGACATTCTAAACTGACCAATAGCGGAATTGACAGCTTATAACGATGGGAACACCACCGTTAAAATGTAAAATAACACCAAATATAAAACGGTCAAAGCGCACGGTCCTACATGATCTGCTTGATTCAAATTTGGTTGGAACGCAGAAGTCGTTAGCATTGAAAATGTTTTTTCATAAACCTAAAATTATTATTATACCCTTGGATAGGGTATATTAAAATTGTTCAGATGTTTGTAACGCATAGAAGGAAGCATCTCCACAAAAAGTATATATATTCTTGATCAGCATGACGAGCTGAGTTGATATAGCCATGTCCGTCTGTCCGTAAAGTCTGTTTCTATGCTATCTCCTCCGTCAGTTTAAAAGCTATCTTAACCAAACTTTGCACGAAGTTTTTTGGTACAAATGCACAGTACATTTGTCGGAATCGGCCAGATCGGATGACTATATCGTATAGCTGCCAAGAAACGATCGGTCGGAAAACTAGTTCTAGTGAGAAAAACTTTTTTGTCTTCAATGCAATCGTCCCCAAACCTCGTATTTATAAGTTTTCTAGGTGCTTTAAATGTGCATACACTTTCGGAGGATATTAAAGTCAGGTTCGACTGACATTGCCACTTACAGGATTGAAAATATAATTTTTTTTAAATTGTTTTTTCTCCAGTCTTGAAATTGTACTGCCGATGTTCAATTGCTTTGTGTTGAAATTGATAATGTTGAAATTGTATATGTGTTATAAATGTGCAGTGTTGAATTGACGTGTGTTGAATTGACGTGTGTGGAATTGACGTGTTGAAATTGTTTTGCGTTGAATAGACGTGGAACCCTTGAAAACGGTTGTCTCAACAGTTAGGAACTTCGACCAAACTTCGCAGATCAGCTTAAAAACCTTTAATATTACCCATGACCGTGATTGAGAGCGGTAATATTGAGAAAAAACCAGTTTTTCTCATTAAAACCCATTTTTCGACCGATCATTTGTATGGCAGCTACAAGAAGTAGTCATCCGATCCGGTCGGTTCCGACATATTAGCAGCGTGCAGACAAAAGGAGACTCTGTGCAAAATTTCAGCTCGCTGGCTTCAAAACTGAGGGACTAGTTCGCGTATAAACAGACAGACGGACGGACAAAGCTTAATCGACTCAGCTCGTCATGCTGATCAAGAATATATATTTATTTTATGTGGTCGGAGATGATTACATCTATGCGTTGCAAACTTCTGGGCAAAATTATAATACACTTTTCAAGTGTATAAAAACACAATATCCATACAAGTGGAACTCCACGGTATGCCATTCCTTCTTCCGAGTCATTTATTTTCTAGAACAAACTTTACGTTGGGGATGAAGTGGTGGGTTTTTTTTACATTTTAATCTTCTTATGTGTTCAGCTTTACGTACAACTCTCCGTACCGTATCGACACTTTCATTTAATTGTATTTTTGAATGCATTTTCAAAGCTGAACAGTGTTGTTACCTTCAACCGAGCCGAGACGAATAGCGGTATTTACCGCTAGCATTTGCTTTGTTGTGTGTGAAAATGCAAAAGCAGGAAAAAGGTGCAAGAGACTTCTGTGGTGCTTTTGCTGCTGTCGACTTTTAAAAGCAATCACGAGCTTTTGCTTTGACTTACACACCTAGTCAAAAGTATTTACACAAGGTAAATTTTTTCGCATGCTTCGCAAGCGGGTGCTTGTGCAGCGAGGGGTGAAACGGAAAAACGTTTTTGTTGGTGCAAAGTGTGATCAATGTAGAGCAAAATAAATCAAAATTTAAGGAAATAACTGTTCATACGCCAAAAATATATGCAAATGAACTGATGCTTATTAGTTGTTAAAAGTATTTACACACGTTTTCGTTGCGTCAAAGGTATTTACACACCACTTCATTTTATTTATTCAAGTTTAATATTGAATAGTAACAAAAGATTTTGGTAATAAATTAAAAAACATAACTAATATTTGGTTTTAGCACCATTGGCCTCAATGACAGCTTGCACCCTCGTCGGTTATTGATCTTACCTAAGTTTGTGCAAATTATATGGTCCATTTGGACCAAATGTCCTCAATTTCAGCAATGGCTCTTTCGCGTTTTTTATTTTTTTTAATGGTCCTCATGTTTTGAACAAAAGCCCAAACGTTTTCAATGATATTCAGATCAGGTTTTGGTGGGGGCCAGGTAAGAACAGCCCGAATTAGGTTTTACAATAATTTGGTTGATACCCTACCCTTATGGCATGGAGCATTGCCATGCTGTAGAATGCAGTCATACGTTGGAAAAAGTCTGTTGCCTGGTTGTGAAAGCATGATCATTTAGTAAATGGAGGTATCCGTTTTGGTTTAGTGTCCCTACTATCGGTACCAAGTCACCGAATCCATAGTAAGAAAGACATCCTTAGAACATCATTTTACTACCACCAAACCGATTGATTGGCTGGGCTGCCAAACGCATATGGATTTTTTTAAATGCATAAAATGCGTGCTATAGGACCCCTGGAACTGAAATCTGTCCATAAAAAATTGAACTGGAGTTCAGGAGGCTTCTTGCTGAACTCCAACGCAAATGCAAGACGCTTTGACTGGTTGGTTGGTGTGATGTCAATCACTTTACGGACATCATAGGTATTAAAATCAGCGTCCTTTAGCCTGCTACGCAGTGTAGCTTCACTTATTTTTTGGTCAATTATGTTTTTTGACTCTGCGGCAATTTTAACGGGACTTTCGGTTGGATTATTTACTACGACTCTGAGTATGTGACTGCATTGCCTTTGGTCCAACACAGGTTTTCGGACTGTAATTTTTTTTTTCTTTAACATCTACCTGTATCCTTCTAGTTTACTAATATGTAGACCTTTTTCCGCGAGATTTGATACAATTTAGATAATTCGACTGCAGAGGTAACGTTTTAAAACCGAGCAACAATTTCAGTCCGGCGCTCAACAGTTAACTCCTTTGTGTTTGGCATTTTAGTTAATAACACTGTGCAACACTAAAAAGTTGATACGGTCGAGACCAAAAAACTCTGAAAGGGTATGATAGTAGTACAAAAACCTTCCCTGGGTTTGGTCTGGTTAGCTGCCGATTTCTTTTTATAGCACTTTGAAGTTTTAAGCATATGATTGGATCTTATAACTCCCTATCTCGTAAACTGTTTGGAATTTCGCTTTGACGTCTGAAAAGATGTTGTTGCTCTTGACTTGGTTTACAAAACATTTCTAAGTAACAATTCAAAATAATCACATCTTTAAACTCAAAATTGCAAAAATGTCTTAAATTCATCATGTTTTCCCCTCATTTTGTACTGTTTTTCAACTTTTTCTTGAAAACTATAACGAATTTGACCAAGCAATGAAGGACGAAAAAGTAGCATAGACTAACGTAAACAATCGGTTAGAACATACCAACTTCATTCGAATGGTCCCTCATATAGTTAAAGACCCTAAAGATGAATAATTTCAACAAACACTCGAAAAAGTACAGTTTTTGGTAGAAATTGGCTGACACTATCAAAAATTTCGATTGTTTTGTAGGTAGGTAGGTTTTATTTCTTTTCGTGTGCCATATTTAGCGATTGGCAAGAGATGCCGTCAGCCAGTTACAAAATTAATTGATTAAATCTAATGTAATGTAATATAAGACTTAGGATTATTAATTGTTCTTTTCTTTTTAAATTCATTATTTTAAAAATCTTCAGTAATGATTTGATGCCTATATTGAAGTGCTTCCCTGAGGTAGTTTGCTAACACAACCCAATTTTCACCGTTCTGTATTTTCTCAAAGTTCTCCATGACTATTAATTGGGTTCCCCAGTGTGCTTGCCTGATTTCTTTAAGCACCGGGCATAGTGCTATAAAATAGAAAGTGTCTTCCCTTTCGTGTAGGTTACACATGCTGCACTCGGTATTTACTCCCGTAATGTATGGCCTATAGTTGAGATGTAACACCTCTGTTCTCGCTTTAAATATCAAGGATATTGCCTGTGAGCCGAGAGTGTCAGAGAAATAGTTTTTGACTCCCATGTCATATATCAAGCTCCTGTAGAACGCTCGGGTTTCACTTTTTCTTGCCTGATCTATAAATTTAGTTCTTGCTGTTGCTGCCAGGCCTTCCAGTATCTGTTTGTGCTTGTCATTCCAAGAGTTTGGATCATCCAAGGATAATTGTACTCCGACTTCATGCGCTAGGCTGTCCCACTTATCAAAGAATTGCGATCTACTATGCAAGAGATGCAGTGCTACAATTTTTGGGAGTCTATGAGGGCTGAGGTTCATGACTTTTCTAATATAACAGAAATGCATTTCTAAAGTCTTTATATAAAGCGGAGCGAGGCCGGTTTCAAGGTAAATAGCGTAGTGTGGCGTGTTCCTTGGCCATTTGAAAATCCTTTTCAGGAAAGTGGGTACAAGTCTTTCCACGTCTTCTAGCTGTAAGTGTCCCCAAACCGGGGCTGCATAGCACATTACTGCTCTCGCTGTGGCCTCGAAGAGCTTATATTTTGTACTGCACTTTACATCCTTTTTTGCAAAAAAGGTATTCCATGTGGTATTTATCGCTACCCTGGAGTCGTGGAGTCGTTGTAATACGTGCTTTTCGAAAGTCATATTCGGCGTTAGCAGTACTCCCAGATACTTATATTCCTTAACATTTTCAATTAAGCAACCGTTTATGGACCATGTTTCACTATTCGAGGGGCGTCCTCTCGTGTCTTTAATCACCATGACCTTTGATTGTTTTGTATTAAATTAATAAAATTGTCAAAAAATATAACTTAAAAAAATGTAGCTAAAGAAATTTAATTTATTTACTTTTTTACCGATAAAATTCGTTTTTTTCGAATTTTTTTTGACAGTTTTTCATGCTTTTGGTCTTTTTACTATATCAAAGAGTACTTAAATGAAGAGTGTTCGTACTAACGGTTTGTTTATTTTGGTCTAAGCAACAACTTTTACCTACATTACTTGTCCAAATTTGTAACGGATTTCAGGAAAAAGTTGAAAAACTGAAAAAAGTTGTGAAAAATTTATTTTTTTCGACATCTTTTGTAATTTTAAGTACCAAGACGTAATTTTTTTTGATTTGCTACTAAAAAATGTTTTGTAGGCCAAGCCATGAGCAACAACTTTGCTAAAGAAACAAAAGCAAAATTCAATTTAGCTTACGAGATATGGAATCATTAATCCTACATTGAAGCTGAAAAGTTCAAAGGTCAATAAAAAGAAAACGGCAGCTAATCAGACCAAACCCATGCAGCTTTTTTATACTACCATCACACCCTTTCAGAATGTTTTGGTCTCGACCGTATCAACTTTTTTGAGTTCAAAAATGTGTCACAGTGTAATTGTAATAGTTAAATGATTAAATTAAATTATCTGTAAATTGGTTAAGCTCAACAGTTAACTCCTTTGTGTTTGGCATTTTAATTAATAATTGTAATAGTTAAATGATTAAATTAAATTACACAAGTTTACAAAAAAAGGCCATTTTTTGCAACAGAGAACTTTGCAACCGTTCCTTACGTATTTTTGGCCGCTGAACTCAGATAAATTGTCCGTTTTCTTCCAGCACGTCAGGTTCACGAGATATTTGCATTAGAGAGGTATCCTTACATTTGTTGGTCATGTGGCCACATTAAGTGTCCTATTCGAACCAACTTTGTTTTAATGTAAGCTGCATTGAATGACGTTAAAGAAAAACCAAACACGAAGTTTTGATTTTGCTGATAAGGTACCAATTTTTGGATTTGAACATTAAAAATGTCGGTTTTTTTGAAAGAATCGATTTTTTTTGCATGTTTAAGAAATTCTGTAAATTTTTCTGCTAATATTAAAAATCTTAGAAAAAAATAGTTGGTAGTCTTTTGTTTCTTCTTATTTCAATTATTTTCAGTTTTTCGATTTTATTGCGATTTTAAAAGTTATTGTCCAAAAACCTTAAAAAATTTTGTGATATATTTTTTATTTATTTTATTTATTTATTTAGTCGACAAAAAAAGGCTGTCAACTCAATTTCACATACGTTATAAAAAAGCCTTATTGACTAAGAAAGCCTAACAAAGAAAAACTATTAACATTTTTTTAACAATATTAAGCCTTAAAATGTCTAAAAATTTTCAAAAATCGATCTTAAATAATTTTTTAATATCCATTCTTTGGTTTAAAAATAACTACCATGTTATTTTCAAGCTACAAGAAATTTTGGCGGTAAATGTTGTCCAAAAAAAGTCGAAAATTTGTATAGTTTTTGAGCTATAACTTCTAAAAGCGCAATGATATTGGAAAACTGAAAATAATTGAAATAAGAAGAAACTAAAGGATACCAACTATTTTTTTCTAAGATTTTTAATATTAGCAGAAAAATTTACAGAATTTCTTAAACTTGCAAAAAAAAATCGATTTTTTAAAAAAAACCACATTTTTAATGTTCAAATCCAAAAATTGGTACCTTATCAGCAAAATCAAAACTTCGTGTTTGGTTTTTCTTTAACGTCATTCAATGCAGCTTACATTAAAACAAAGTTGGTTCGAATAGGACACTTAATGTGGCCACACGACCAACAAATGTAAGGATACCTCTCTAATGCAAATATCTCGTGAACCTGACGTGCTGGAAGAAAACGGACAATTTATCTGAGTTCAGCGGCCGAAAATACATAAGGAACGGTTGCAAAGTTCTCTGTTGCAAAAAATGGCCTTTTTTTGTAAACTTGTGTTATCTGTAAATTAATTAAGATATTTAGAACAAGTAGAATCAGCACTTGTCACTGAAAGCCAAGTACTAATGACGCACTTGCATTGTATAAATACTTTTGACGCAACGAAAACGTGTGTAAATACTTTTGACAACTTATAAGCATCAGTTCATTTGCCTATATTTTTGGCGTATGAACAGTTATTTCCTTAAATTTTGATTTATTTTGCTCTACATTGATCACACTTTGCACCAACAAAAACATTTTTTCATTTCACCTTCCCCCTTCGCTGCACAAGCACCCGCTTGCGAAGGATGCGAAAAAGTGTATCTTGTGTAAATACTTTTGACTAGGTGTGTATAAACGGAACAGAATCAACAGCAAAATCAAAATCAAATTTGATTAAGCGACGACTGCAGCCGCTGCTTGCTTTTGATCAAATATTGTTTTCGGCTGTCCGCTGCTGCTGCCGCTTTTGTATTTCGCAAAAGCATAAGCAAAAGCAAGAGTTCATATTGAAAAGTTGAAAAAAGTCGAAGCTGTGAAAAGTAAAAATTTTGTGACTTTTGCTACTTTGACGGATGCATTTTAAACACTGGTGAGCTATCCATTTAAAAGTCTAAAATTCGTGTTTTTAAGCAATATTTCTATATTAAATGGAAAAATTAACAATTTTTCTCATATTCTGAATTAAGAAATATCAATTGGGGTATTCACTTTGTATTGTGAGCAGCCCTCTGTGCACGAAATTTGTGCACAACTACTTTTGAGATATGATTTATTTTTACGGTGCCGAGTAGTAGTCGGCATCGTGGCATCGTACGATTATAATCGAAAAACCGTAAAAAATAAAATAAAATTAAAAATAATAATAATAAAAATATTAGCAAGGTTTATTTTGGTGGCACAGTTTGGGGACTTTTTAAATCGCGAAATAATACCAAAGAGGATAAAAATATTAATAATGTCAAAAAAACTTTATGCCCAATCAAGTAAAAAAATCATGCCTAGATTAATGCATAAGCGCAATTCGCAGCTGAAGGATCTGCATGGTAACAAAACCTCTTAGTGCTTAAGAAACTGTTTTTCAAGGGCACAAGTGACCACACATAACTACATTACCATGATTTTGAATAAACCGAACCGCGATAAATACCATGGATGACCAATGTTAAAGAATATAGTGAAGATCATAAGGAATGTTTCAAACCACTTTTTAGGACTGACAAATCATCAAATCGGGGGAAAATACCGTTGCGGTTCAAAAATATAAATAATGTCAAACATACTTTACTTCCAACCAAGTAAAAAATCAAGCAACGATTAATGCATAAATGCAATTCACATCTAAGGGATCGCCGTGGTAATAAAAC
Organism: Lordiphosa clarofinis; assembly: GCA_018904275.1. NCBI lineage: Eukaryota > Metazoa > Arthropoda > Insecta > Diptera > Drosophilidae > Lordiphosa > Lordiphosa clarofinis. Next base: position 708,153 of record JAEIGQ010000140.1, read on the forward strand.
CGCTAAGTGCTTCAGAAATTGATTTTCGAGGCTAAAAATTAGCACACATGAGCACTACATTACCATGATTATGATAATACTGAACCACGATAAATACCATGGATGACCACACCGGCAATTAATTTGAAAAAAATTTCGGAAATTTTGAAAAAATTTCGGAAATTTTGAAAAAATGTCTTCTTCTAAGTTCTTTGTTAATGGTCATCCATGGTATGTATCGCGGTTAGTCACTACAGGTTGGTCATAATCATGGTGATGTAGTTATATAAGATCTATTGTGGTCTTGAAACTAGTTTCTTAAGTAACTAGCGGTTTTAATTCCACGGATAACCCTTAGCTGCGAACTGCGCGTATGCAATGATCCTTACATGGTTTTTTTCCTGTTTGTGTGACATTATTACTATTTTTGATCCTCAACGGTATTTTTCCGCGATTTGATGAGTTGTCAGTCACGAAAAGTGGTTTGAAACATTCCTTATGATCTTAAATGTATTTTTAACCATTGGTCATCCATGGTATTTACCGCGGTTCGGCATTGTCTTAATCAAGGTAATGCTGTTATGTGTGGTCATTTTTGGCCATGGAAAGCAGTTTCTTAAGTAGTTCGCGTTTTTATTACCTCGGAGAACCCTTAGCTGCGAATTGCGCTTATGCAATGATCCCGCCATGATTTATGACTTTATTTGCACTGTCTTTTTTTTATTACTATTTTTTATCCTCTTTGGTATTATTTTGCGATTTAATAAGCCGTCAGTCTCGAAAGCTGCAGGTAAAGGGCGATTCCGAACCCTGAAAAGTAAACATGAGTATGGTGCCAAATTGACAGCTAGGTAATCGTACTCATTTGTAATCATACTCGGCGAGTAATTATCGACTACTTTTTTATTTACTCGTGCAGGTCTCTATAAGGTACAAGTGCCCGACTTTTCGTAAATAGGGCCTGGGTCGAGCAAGCTGTGCACAATTTGTTCAGAGTAAATTGTTGTTGGAAATGTTTACACTTTTCCCCAAGTGCTCAAGTGCTCAACAAAGTGAACACCCTAAATACAAATTGAAAATTAATTGACTTATTTTCTTTTACATATGAGCACTTTTTCCTGGTGGCTGTTCTCTTGTTTGCCTTTTTCTTTTAACTTCTTTGAAGAGTTTTTCCTCTCTTTCATTGCGCATCATTGCAATATTCTTTTTGGAAGTCAAAACCGATTTTTTGGCAAAGTGGCTCACAACACCCTATATCTCATTTATTTTAGTTGACGTCAAATAACCAGAACACCATTTTTTTTTAAATTCATATTTCTATCAAAAAGGCAATGGACCAAAAGATGTTTCCTTCATACTTTCGTTTGCAAAAAATCCAAAAATGTTGATTTATATTCACAAGTCAAAAATGAAACAAAAAATATTTTTTTTTTTAAATCGAGTTGTGGAGCATAAACTTAAAGAACGTGCTGACTGATAGGTCGCTTGTCAAAAGCTATGTAATAAGTAGACAGGGGATTTTGCATATTTGCATATTTTGAACCGCATGTCCGATATAAATTCTGATTGCACACATCTTATTTTTATTGAAATATCTCAGCAGACCAAACGCTCTCAAACGATATCGCAAATGAGTGAACTGCGATACTCGACAAAACTCTCACAATCGGATCAAGAAAAGATCGAAATATTCATATGTCGTTCAGTTTGTGGCAGTGAAAGTCTCGTTTACGATAGTCGCAAGAAATAGGGTTAGCGAGCGTTTTGCGATACTTTTGTAATATTTCTAGCGAGCCGAATACAAGATTTAATAAATTATTTACTCCCTCTCTCTTTATATTTCTTTGTTTTTTTTTGTACGTCACTCGACCTTTTATCGCAAAGCTCTCGCAGGAAAGCTCGTGTGCGAGTGCTTTGCGATAAAAAATTTTACTTACGTTCTTTGCTCACATGAGAGCTCGTTTGTGAGAATTTTGCGATAGTCTCGCCAAATGCTCGCTTGCTGGTCCGCTGGGATGATCTAAGTCCGCTAAAATTTTTTTTGCATAAATATGTAAAAATCTATTTTGAGCTATCTCTGTTAAATTGTGTTGACTGCATTAAATTGTTATCAACCATTGACCTTAAGCCAGCGCTGTAAAAAGCACAAAAACTTTGACTAAAATCAATGCAGGTCACTAAAACCCTTATATGTATAAATAATGGACGGCACGCCATTAATGTTTGTAATAAAAACCTAAACGGTTTCCCTATTAAAAACAAACAAACCGAAATACCTTGTGTATTTCTCGTCATTGGCGCCAGAACTATCACTGAACGAAGTTCAGATTCTGGCAACAGCCAAAGATATAAACGCAGTTTTAGCTAAACAACAAAACATTGGCCACTCCTCCATAAAAACATGGTATACTTTCAGGCTGACTACTTCATATCAGATTAGTCAGGGCTTTGAATTTACAAATGTCAAATTCTCAAGTCTTTATTCGGCCATTGGTCCTGTAAATAGCAATGAATACCATGGTTGGAGTGTGAATAAGCATAGAAGTCTGCTGAGGAGGATTTGGGGACAAATCCGAAACAGTCTGTCCAGACATACCAATTGCTATTCCGATGTAATGTTGTGAGCTATCTCTGTTAAATTGTGTTGACTGCATTAAATTGTTATCAACCATTGACCTTAAGCCAGCGCTGTAAAAAGCACAAAAACTTTGACTAAAATCAATGCAGGTCACTAAAACCCTTATATGTATTTTATATGAAATTACATATTTCAGATCAATTATTGTCCTACTAGGCTAGGGTTAGTAAAAGGTCAACAACAGAAAATGAGTGATAAAAATCACGTTTGATTTAAAAACGCCTTAAAGTTTGATGATCAAACTGTTTTGAAATACATAATTCCATATGAGGTACCCTCAGTGCGTTGCAACACAACCTTAAGAATTTTATACACAAAACGAAGCTTATAAAATATTTTTTCCGAAACTACGCGATTTTTTGTTCTGTATGATCTATCTTCTATTTAGCCGTCGGCTTACACGTCTTCGTGTCAACCTAAACTCATATTAAAATTAAGCAAATGTTCAAATTTCTTCTATAGTCTATCGATCTTAATCCACATTATACAAAAAGGTGTACAAATTTCGCGACTTTTTGGACCGTTATATCGAACCATTTACGGGTCTACAATCGCCATTTATCAAATCCTAATTATTCCCAAAACTCATAAAATTTTGCAAAAAATCCAAGATCAAATATTAATTTTTTAAAGTACGTCTAGCACTTCCTACATTTACTTGTCTATTCAATCTCCAAAATTATTTTTGGTCATAAATATGAAAAATTTGCAAATTTTGCGATTCCTTGAGCCGTTTCATCTACACCTCCTATTTACCCGTCTACATTGCCGTCCATTGAATCTTCATAATAATCTTAATTTATACCAAAAATTGGCAAATTTTGGATTATTCAATCTACTGCTCTTATTGGTTAACGCCAGCTCTTTCGTAAATACTCAAATGCCAAATTTGACAAATTCGCAGCTTTTGGATTAAACCTTGATCGGCTTACGCTTCTTTATGATAACTTGAACTCAAATGTGAATTTTTGTTATTTCGCGATTTTTTATTTGTTTCTTTACTGTATTTACTCGTGTACTCTTGCCGTCTGTTAAATCTTCATAATAATCTTAGGTTTTATGACAAATCTAAAAATTTCCCAATATTCCCAATACTTAAATGAAATTTTGGCAAATTTTACGATGTTGGACCATTATAAGCTTGTATGAAAAATGTCCAACTTTCGAGATTTTTTGATCGTTAGGTCTTCAACTTCTATTTATCTATTTTTTATAGTCATTTTTATTTTATATACATATTACATATTTTGCATATTTGGCATATTTTTTGCATATTTTGCATATTTTTTTTACATATTTTGCATATGGGTCATTCTTTTTCAAATCGAACTGTCTAAAAATTCAAAATTTTTTTTGTCAATAAAAAAAAAAACCGAAATTAGATCTCGACAGTGTCGAGTCGACACACACCTAAACGTGATTTGCGGTTTTGCAAAAAAAAATTTTGTTAAGTTTATAAAAAATTTCAAAAGTCGTCAAAAACGAAAAAATGGAAAAAAATAGTTTTTTAAAAACGTGATATCTCAGGTTTGGTTTATCGGACAGGTCTCAAGCTGATATTGATAGAAAGCTGCATCTATCCAAATTGTAATTTTATAGATTTTTAAAATATTTAATATTATTAAGTAATTGTTGCTAAAAAATATATATAATTTTTTCTCAGTGTTGACCACCATGTTATAGCTTCTGAGGATATACAATTTGTTGTACTAAATACAAATTAAAAAACGGTGTTTTCAAAAAAATGGAGACTTTTATAGTTTAAAAGATATTAATTTTTGAAGTTATAAACAAATAAAAAGATACCCTTAAAGAAAGCTTTGCCACGCAGTCAGTTTTAAAGCTTTTTTATTGAAGCTTGACAATTGTGCTTTATATTCATCAAGCTTTCCAAAAATGTCAACATCGCGCGGATCGGATGACTATATCATATAGCTGCCAAACGAATGCTATGATTAATTGAATTTTGTTGTGAATTAGGCTGGCCAGAGCTTGCAAAGTAATTTATAACACTACTAAATTCAGCATTTGTATGGCAGCTATATGATATACTCATCCGATCCGCCTGATGTTAACATTTTTGAAAAGCTTGATAAATATAAAGCACACGTGCCAAGTTTCAATCAAAAAGCTTTGAAACTGACTGCGTGGCGAAGCTTTTTTCAAGGACATCTTTTAATTTGTTTATAACTTCAAAAATTCATAACTTTTAAACTATAAAAGTCTCCATATTTTTGAAAACACCAAAATGTAAGTTATGTTTAGAACATTTGATTGTATATCCTCAGAAGCTATAACATGGTGGTTAACACTGAGAAAAAATTATATGTAATTTTTAGCAACATTTACTTAATATAAGGTTGTCAAAAAAGTCTTGCGGTATTTCCGCAAGCTTGTCTTTGCAAGCGCGTTGTTCTAGTTGTATTCGTCGCATCGGTTCACGCTAGAGCTTTTTGGAAAGCTCTTTTCACGCGCTAACACGTGTTTTATTTATTGTTGTTTGTTTTTAGTCGTTCGTGAGTTATAGCGTCGCAAACATGGAGCAAAATAAAGAGAAAATACGGCATATTTTACAGTACTACTACGATAAAGGCAAAAATGCATCTCATGCTGCCAATAAAATTTGGGCAGTTTATGGACCCGATACAGTTTCCATTTCCACCGCACAACGATGGTTTCAACGTTTTCGTTCTGGTGCAGAGGTGATCGAAGATGCGCCACGGTCCGGAAGGCCTTTCGTCGAAAATTGCGATAAAATCGCTGAATTGATCGAAAGAGACCGGCATAGTAGCAGCCGTAGCATCGGCCAAGAGCTGGGCGTGAGTCATCAAACCGTTATAAACCATTTGAAGAAGCTTGGATTCAAAAAGAAGCTCGATGTATGGGTGCCACACGACTTGACGCAAAAAAACATTTTCGCCCGTATGGATGCATGCGAATCGCTATTGAATCGCAACAAAATCGACCCGTTTTTGAACCGGATGGTGACTGGCGATGAAAAGTGGGTCACTTACGACAAACTTGAAGCGCAAACGGTCGTGGTCGAAAAGCGGTGAAGCTGCCCAGACGGTGGCCAAGCCTCGATTGACGGCCAGGAAGGTTCTTCTGTGTGTTTGGTGGGATTGGCAGGGAATCATCCACTATGAGCTGCTCCCCTATGGCCAAACGCTCAATTCGGACCTGTACTGCCAACAACTGGACCGCTTGAATCCAGCACTCATGCAGAAGAGGCCATCTTTGATCAACAGAGGCCGAATTGTCTTCCATCAGGACAACGCCAGGTCACACACATCTTTGGTGACGCGCCAGAAGCTCCGGGAGCTCGGATGGGAGGTTCTTTTGCATCCACCGTATAGTCCGGATCTCGCACCAAGTGATTACCACCTATTTCTGTCCATGGCGAACGAGCTTGGTAGTCGGAAGTTGGCCACAAGAGAGTCCTGTGAAAATTGGCTCTCCGAGCTTTTTGCCAATAGGGAAGCGAGCTTCTATAAGAAGGACATTATGATTCTTGGAGCATCTTTCCTTTTGGCCATTCATTTGAGTCTTTTTTCAAGAATGATGGACCGGTTAACCAAGAAGAACTTGGTGAAAGGTCAATGTCAGTAATTTTTGTGTCCTCATCTGCCGGGTTAAGTTTTGTTGGAACATATCTCCAGTCACATATGCTCGTCAACTCTTGAATTTCACCTAATCGGTGCGCAACAAAAGTTTTAAATCGTTTACTGCTCGATTTAAGCCAATATAATACGATTTCAGCATCTGTCCAAAAAAAATTTTTGTCAATCTTCACGTTGAGTATTTCTTTTATAGCTTTACCTATTCTTGCAGCTAGTAAAGCACCTTGTAGTTCAAGTCTTGGAATTGATATTGGCTTTAATGGCGCGACTCTTGATTTGGCTAGTATAAGCGAACAATCAACCTTTTCACCATCATCAAACCTTAAGTATGCACAAGCTGCGTAAGCCAATTTAGATGCATCGTAAAATATGTGCAACTGTATATTACATTTGTCCAGTGGGAGGTCAGTCATTATTCTTGGAATACTCAGATCCTTCAGTTGGGATATATTTTTACATAGTTTTTCCCAAATAATGTAATTGTCATGTATTTGATCGTCCCAATCTATGCCACTGTCCCAGATTTCTTGCAGAAGTATTTTGTTGGCAATTAACAAGTTGGCTAGAAATCCTAAGGGATCAAATGTGGACATAGTTATTTTGAGAATGTCGCGTTTGGTCGGTCGTTGTTGTAATGTCAAAATATCAACATGTCTGTTCTGAAATTTTAAGTTAAACGCAAGTATGTCCCTCTCAAAATCCCACATTAACCCCAAAACTCTTTCCTCGGTCAATAGTTTTAGTTTCGTTTTGTCTTTTACGTCATGTGTCTCATTTATTTTTTCCAAAACCTCCTATGAATTGGAAATCCAATTACACTTTTGGAATCCTGCTTGTGCATGTATATGTGAGACTTCGTTAATTAGTTGAATTGCACTCTCAACGTCATTTGCACCGCTTAAATAATCGTCCATGTAATGTTTTCCGATTATTTCGTCACAAGCTTTTGGATACTGATCCTTGAAATTTAGTGCATTACGGTTCTTAGCTTGTTGTGCAATACATGGGCTACATTTGGCACCAAAAAATAGGACTTGAATTTCATATATGTCATTCCACGACACAAAATTCTCTGTACATGTCGATCTTCTGGTCTTACTTCAATTTGTAAGAACATTTCCTTAATATCGCCAACAAATGCGATTTTACTTATCCGAAAATTCATAAGTACTGATGTCAATTCATTATAGAGGTCTGGCCCTGCTAAAAGATAATCATTCAGGCAACTACTATGGCTTTTAGCTGCTGCGTCAAATACAATTCTCATTTTGTCCGGTTTGTTACTATTTACTACGCCAAAATGCGGTAAATAATATGTCAAAGGATTTACAATTGCTGACTCGTTTGCATTTAATTTCTTCAAGTAACCTTTAGATTCATAGGACTCAAACATTTCCTGATATTTTTGACCGATATCAGATATTTTATCTATTTTGCGCTCCAACAAAAGAAGTCTTTTATAACAATTATTGTAGCTTTCTGGCAGACTGACGTTATCTTGCTTCCAAAATTAGTCCGCATTCAAATCTATTCTCCTTTCGTTTCATTGTCTTTTCCAGAATATTTAGGCATCTTTTGTCGTCTGCAGATATTGGGTTGTCTTTCGGAAAAGTCATTTCGTTTTCAATATGCTAGGATTTGGATGTCACAAGGTCGTGCAAAATGCCTAAGTCGTCTATTTGGTCATGGGCTTGGTAGTCATTTATATGAAATGTATAATTTGTCTGTACGTGTCGTCTGCCCACATTTACATTTCCATGTATGACCCATCCCAAATGAGTTTTGCAACTGACTGGACCATTATGGGATTCATGTTTTAATTTCCGTGAGACTATAAGTTACCAATTGTCTTGTCCAATAAGTATTTTTGGCTGAGCATTCTGATAGGAACATCTGTCAAACTCTTTCAAAAATTTCCAATCTCCTGATATGTCTTGAATGTTTACAGTTTGAGTCGGCAAATTTAAGCCTGATACAGTTTTAACATTTCGTAATGTGAATGTTTTTGAACTTTCATTTTTACCCTTTATTCGAACACTAACTACCTTTGAGTCATCCCGTTCAAATATCTCATTATTTGTCCACTGCATTTTTAGTGGTTTAGTTGGACCATTTAGCTTTAAGTCGTTAGCTCAATTTCATCCCTATGCTTTTTATGTACTGGATTATGCTCTGCCAAGTGCTGTTGTTTCTCTTTATGCAACAGCATATTGTGGGTGAAAGTACAGTTTGAAATGTTGCAAGGTTTTTTACGTTTGCAATATTTCATAGAGTGATTTTTGCTTAAACACGAAATACATAAACGGTTTTGTGAAACATGCTGCCAGCGTTTATCAATGTCACATAATAATAACACAGTGCTACAGTGCGAAATAACCTGGGTATTGGCATAGCGTACGCTGTAGAGCAGGTCGCGTATAGCATTTCCTCATACTTGGTTTTCCTCGGGGACCCCCAAAATCTGAAGTTATGGCCCAAAAACCGCTTTTTGCTTTTTTACCTCACTTAAATAGATATAACTCGCGAAACGACCGTCTGGTTGCTCATAACCTTATCAATTCCGATAGCCACGAGAGGGATCTAAAACATTTTAATCAATGGCTTGACTAATTTAACGCGATGGCTGAGAAATGCGACTTACAGATGAGGCATTTTGAACTTTTTTTGAGAAATTTGTACTTTGACCATCACTGGTTTAACTATTTTATTCTATGCGATTTTTCCTTAAAGTGTGTAATAAAAGCCCATTTAATTCTCCGTCGAACGGTTGTTGTCCCAATGAATTTGGATACCGTTTGACGAAGTTATGCGCGATTTTCTGAGTACACATCGACAATCTAGTATTTTTTTTAGTGTATTAACATATTTATTTTTGCTTTCACATAATTGCCCCTAAAAGTAAACTCAGTTTTGTTTGGCGCCAGATTCAAATAATATTTTTAAGTACTTAAAATGCAAATATATATAAACTTCCGTGTTTCAAAAATTTTTCGCAAATATTAACGGTCTCTAAATACTGTTATCTAGCATAAAGATGAATTGAGCTACGTAGAGTGAGTATATGTGGGTTGTAAGTGGTTGTTGTTATTTGTCAATGATCTGAAATTGGCATATAATATAAAAGAGCCGTGCCCAGCAAGAATCGTAAACAGGTAGGCACGGTTAAAGCTTGTGAAAAGCAGATTGCCCTCATGGCGCAAGCCTTGGCCACGCCTGGACATATCTGGTCTAATGCAGAGAATTTAGCTGCGGATTCTATTTAATGATAAACTCCTTTGGTACCTTAGAAATTACTTTTCAAGTCCACAAACAAGGCCCAATGATAACTGTCTAACCACGATTGTAGAGAACCGCGATAAAATACCATGGATGACCAATGATGAAGAATATAAAAATCACTATAACAGGATGGACGAACCATTAAATACCAAATAAAAACCAAAGTGGACCACGCCAAGTAAAAATTTGAAGAAAGTGACGTCAGCTTGCACATAAGCAATGCATGGGTAATGCATAGCTCGCTTGGGCCGCGACGCCCGGCCCGTTATTCTGTCTAAAAATTTAGCGCATAAATTGCCTTCTTTTGAGGCGAGGACCCGCAAAATAGTTTAACTTGCCGCAATATGTACCATTATTGTAGAGCGTTAATCTTGGCCCAGAAATCGTGAAGCATTGAATTTTATATATATTGGCATATTAAGTACTTAAAAATATTATTTGAATCTGGCGCCAAACAAAACTGAGTTTACTTTTAGGGGCAATTATGTGAAAGCAAAAATAAATATGTTAATACACTAAAAAAAAATACTAGATTGTCGATGTGTACTCAGAAAATCGCGCATAACTTCGTCAAACGGTATCCAAATTCATTGGGACAACAACCGTTCGACGGAGAATTAAATGGGCTTTTATTACACACTTTAAGGAAAAATCGCATAGAATAAAATAGTTAAACCAGTGATGGTCAAAGTACAAATTTCTCAAAGAAAGTTCAAAATGCCTCATCTGTAAGTCGCATTTCTCAGCCATCGCGTTAAATTAGTCAAGCCATTGATTAAAATGTTTTAGATCCCTCTCGTGGCTATCGGAATTGATAAGATTATGAGCAACCAGACGGTCCATTCGCGAGTTATATCTATTTAAGTGAGGTAAAAAAGCAAAAAGCGGTTTTTGGGCCATAACTTCAGATTTTGGGAGTCCCCGAGGAAAACTAAGCATGCGAAAGTGCTATACGCGACCTGCTCTACAGCGTACGCTATGCCAAAACCCTGGTTATTACAATTTTTGGAAATTTGTAGCACTGTGTAATGTATCACATAATGATTATTCCCCTTGCAATAGTTACAATACTTTTCTTGGTTATTTTGATTCTATGTCTGTTTATCTGAAATTGTGAATATCGATTCTTTTGGCTTGTCCAGACCAAATCCTAGTATTTGGGCTGCTCTAGTCTTTTTGCCTATCCAGTTATGTAAAACTTCTATTTTTGATTTTGAATCCTTACTTTTACATTCTTGATAGTATTGCGTAAAGGCAATGCGTTGAGCTAATGGCAATTTTTCCAAAATTTCCCCAAATAATAATGGATTTTTAACATGCTCAGTTTCATTTAGCGACAACAAAGGGTATATTAAAGGGCATAGCAGAATAAGCATACAAAAACTGCCCCCTCTCCGATCAGCACCAAATTTAGATATGTTGTTACCATCAATGAGAAACTAACTCCCCTAAATTTGTAGTCTTCTAATCGCTATTGGAGTAGAGTTATGAGGGCGGAAAGGTAAAACATAAAACTCGTTTATCTTAAGAACCGATTAACCGATTTGAATGGGTTAAAAATATGTTATAAGTGTCCACCATAGAATTCAGAAAATTATTTTTGCACATTTTTATTACCAATTCTTAGGCACGAAAAATATTATTAAAGTTTTAAAAAAAAATTTTTCGAGGTGTTAATCGATTTCAACTCTTATAGTTTTTTGCTGGTTTTTTCAATAAGAAGTCCTTAACAATGTAAAATTTTTGCACGGACATCGGGAATCATCTTCATAGTGAATACCAATAAAACATGTGAATAGTTTTACAAATATATTTTATTATTTTGAGCACACTGTAACTACTTACACAGAATTGACAGAAAATTTACCCTTTTTTCCCCTTTTAAGTTGATTTACAGTGTGCCTAATATTAATAAAATATTAATGAAAAACACTAATTTAACGTTTAATTATATTTCACCATGAGGTACACTTGGGATGTGTTTGCAAAAATTATATGTTGTTAGGGATCTCTTGATGAAAAAACCAGCAAAAAACTGTCGGTCTCGCAAAAGGCTAACACCGTGAAAAAATTATTTGAAAGTTTCAATAATTTTTTAAGGCCATAGAATTGCCAATAAAAATGTGCAACAAATATTTTTTGAATTGTGCTGTCGACACTTACAACATATATTTAACCCATCCAAATCGGTTAAGCGACTCTTAAGATAAGCGACTTTTTTGATTTATCTTTCCGCCCTCATAACTCTACTCCAATAGCGATTATAAGACTACAAATTTAGGGGAGTTAGTTTCTCATTGATGGTAACAACATATCTAAATTTGGTGCTGATCGGAGAGGGGGCAGTTTTTGTATGCTTATTCTGCTATGCCCTTTGTAAGTAAATCATCCAATTTTATGAGTTTTTCATATTTGTCTTCTTTCACAACTGGAAAATTTCTTAACTGATTCATTAAGTGTCGTACAATGTTGAATCACCAAATCTCTCTTCTAAAATTTTCAAAATTTCGTCCACATTTTGTGGCAATAATAGAAGCGACTGCACTGCTTCCTTGGCCCTGCCTGTCAACGCTTTTCTTAGGCGAGTAATATTGCCATATTTTGTAAAACTACAAATTTTTGTGCTGTTTGTAAATTCTGCTTTAAAAATTGGCCAATCGAGTGGATCTCCTGCGAATTGAGGTAAATCTTGCGCGATTGTTTGTCTGGCCATAAATGTTTGAACAGCTTGTTTGGAATGGTGATCTCAAAAATCAATTTCCAAAATTTTTTCATGGCTCCGTTTTTGAAATATGAATTTTTTTCATTTTTTGACAGGTGCTCTTACATTTGAGGCCATATCTCACTTCATAATTATCAGATAGAGTCAAGCAAGATATGATTCGAAAGGTAATTGAGTTGACAATAATCTTGTAGAACAATGTTTTTCAATCGGTTTAGTAGTTTGAACACAACAACCAAAAATTTTTTTTTGAACGCCTTGAAAAAATATAATAAAATTCCAAAAAAATTATTTTTATTTTTTCTTCTTAAGAATCGCACTTCTATGAAGAAAACCAGATAAAGATGATCAAAATCTATGAACAAACATAGGAGCTGTGATCAATTAGTGCCAAAAAAAGTAGTATTTTCGTGATAATTTAAAAAAAAAATTTCGTTCGCTTTGACTTTTGTTCGGTTCTTGATTCTTATTTTTGTTCTGATTTTTCGCTTACTTCATAAATTATCCAAAAAACAATGAAAAATACAAATTAAATTTTTTTAAACACACAAACTACTCAAAATTCACAGTTAGTTCCTTTACTTAATTTGATCCATCTACGGAACGTGTGACACGATTTTCCTCACCAATACCTTATTTTCTTCGTACAAGTGCGATTCTTAGATATAAAAAATAAAAACAAATTTGTTCGATTTTTTTATATTTTTCCTAGGCATTTGCAAAAGAAATTTCTTAAATTTTCGAGAAAAAAAATCGATTTTTTTTAAAAATTTTTGGGTATTGTGTTCAAACTACTAAACCGATTGAAAAACATTGTTCTACACGTTATTGTCACACATTATTGTCAACTCAATTACCTTTCGAATCATATCTTGCTTGACTCTATCTGACAATTACGAAGTGAGATATGGCTTAAAATGTAAGAGCACCTGCCAAAAAAAATGAAAAAAATCATATTTCAAAAACGGAGCCATGAAAAAATTTTTAAAATTGATTTTTAAGATCACCATTCCAAACTACACGAAAAAGTAGTTTCAGTAGAAATCGGTCTTTTTTTTTTGTAAACTAGTGTAATTTGAGTAGAAAAAGTAAAATTCTTTCCATCGATATCAACTTGAGACCTGTCCGATAAACCAAACCTGAGATATCACGTTTTTAAAAAGCCCTTTTATTCCAATTTTTCGTTTTTGACGATTTTTGAAATTGTTTATAAAATTAACAAAAAATTTTTGTGCAAAACCGCAAATTACGTTTTGGTGGGCATGTCGAGATCTAATTTCGGATTTTTTTTTATTAAAATGAAAAATAAAAAATTGTTTAGCTGTTTGGTTTATAAAAGAATGACCCATATGCAAAATATGCAAAATTTGCATATATTTAATATGCAGATTTCAATGTAAAGTGGGTTATTTAATTTGTCTAAATCAAAATTTTCACCTCAATCCGCCTTCATTTAAAAAGTTGCATAAAATCCGCTGTCTAGTAATAAGAAGGGAGAAACTTGATATATTTGTAAAAATATGTATACGTAAGAGACAAGCTAATTTGTGGTTACTAGATTCCGTCGCAATTTTTTCTCGAATTGAATTCACTTGGGACAAAGCAATCGGCTTGAGCTGCTCAGACAATCCCGAGTTTTGTTATTCCTGATCTAGTAACCGTAGGAATATTTGCCACCTTCTATATAAAGTTATTAAATTCGACTGCAAAGTACTAAAATTAACACGAAAATCGAGTCGAAATTCGGAACAGGGCCGTATGTTTTTAAAGCTTAGTACTCAGACAAACTAAATCGCTTTAGCTGGGTGTCAACTCCATATAAAAAAAAAAGGGTGTCGGAAAGCTTTCGTAAAATTCCGACAGGCCTCTTACGCTCGGTGGAACTCAGACAAACTAAAATTTCCGTGCCTCAGCGTCGGAAAGCTCGTAGTGCCGCTAACTTGACAAACACAAACAGTTGATACAATTCCGATGGGGTGCTAGAAGAAAAAATAGCTTGAAATTTTTCCGAGACCTACCCGTCGGAATGTCAGCAGCAAAGGTTCGACGAAAATAATTGATTGCGCATATTTTGAAACCAACGGTAAGATTTTGCATTGCCCATGACTTCTATATTCCATATATCATCCAAAAATATCTAAATATTAGCAAAAACAATTAACTAAATTCAAATGCAAGCAAATCAGCGCAGTGTGACCGTTTCACATTGGGTGGTATTTTGATGAGGGGTGGTATTTTGGCGTTGTACAGTCACACTGCATCGTCCGCTAGGTAACCCATCGGAAAAAGTTGTCAATTTAGCTAGCGGACGATTTAGTTTGTCTGAGTACTAAGCTTAAGCAATTACACAGGCCAACAGCCTTCTGGATGACAAATTCCGATTTGTGCACTGATTCTAAAACTGGTCTTGGTTTTTCTACATCAGTTCTGGTTTTCAAGATATCGCGGAAAATCCATTTTGCAGTATTTTTGCCTTTTAAAAATTATGGAGTTTACACCGAGCAAAAATATCTGTATTTATGAGCTCTATGCGACAGTATACACATTAATGCAGCCCGAAAAAAATCATAGGAGCAGCATCAGCAAACCCAAAAGCGCCATCCTTATTTGTAGTGTACCAGCTAAACCACTTAAGCATGTAGCCAAAAGGTTCTTTTAATTTCACAATTTTTGTTGTTGGCGGTTAATCCCGAAAAATGAATATAAAATGTATGGCAGAATAACTAGATTCGTACACAAAATGTGTGTAGGAAATATTAAAAGAATACGTGATCGAGCCAAAGTTAGCTTTCCTCTATTTATACCCTGTACCCATTGAAAATGGGTAAAAGGGGATCATGAAGTTGTGCAAATGTATGTAACAGGGAGAAGGAAGCATTTCCGACCCTATAAAGTATATATATTATTGATCAGCATCAACAGCCGAGTCGATTTAGCCATGTCCGTCTGTCTGTCCGTCCGTCCGTCCGTCCGTCCGTCCGTCCGTCTGTCCGTCTGTCTGTATGAACGCGTAGATCTCAGAGACTATAAGAGATAGATATACAAATTTTTGCATGTACATAGGTATAGCCCGTACGCAGATCAAGTTTGTTTCAGATTTGCAAAATTTCCCCCCCTCCCCCCTTAAACCGCAAAAAACTGTCAGAGCCACAATTTTAAAGTTACAACCACGTCGCTTAATATATTTTATCTTGGGCCTTAAATCTATCTACTCTGAAACGCACAATGAGATCTGAGCTAAAACACCGAAGTTATTAATGAAACAAATTTTGCCCCCTCCCCCCCACCACGCTGTGCTGCTCGCGCGTACATATGTGTGTGAGTGTGCGTGCGCGTACGAAACGTTTTTGTTTGCTAATGTGTGTGTGTGTGCGTTTGTGTATGTGTGTTTGTCAATTGTACAGGGTATTTTGAAGTCGAGCTAACTCGACTGCAATGGTTTTTACTTGTTTTTTACTATTTTTTCTACAGTGGACTGGAAACAGAATTTACAAAACTCGAGTTATACCGATTTATTATTATTATACACTTGAAAAGTGTATTATAATTTTGCCCAGAAGTTTGCAACGCATAGAAGGAATCATCTCCGACTACATGAAGTATCAGCATGACGAGCTGAGTCGATTAAGCTTTGTCCGTCCGTCTGTCCGTCAGTCCGTCAGTCTGTTTCTACGCGAACTAGTCCCTCAGTTTTGAAGCTATCGAGCTGAAATTTTGCACAGAGTCTTCTTTTGTCTGCACGCTGCTAATATGTCGAAACCGACCGGATCGGATGACTACTTTTGTAGCTGCCATACAAATGATCGGTCGAAAAATGGGTTTTTAATGAGAAAAACTGGATTTTCCTCAATATTACCGCTCTCAATCACGGTCATGGGTAATATTAAATGTTTTTAAGCTGATCTGCGAAGTTTGGTCGAAGTCGCTAACCGTTGAGACAAACGTTTTCAAGTGTATTTAAACTTCGGCACGGACGAAGTTAGCCTTGCCTTTCTGGTTTTTAATAGCTTTTAAGCAAAGACCAATATAATCTCTAAGATGCCGAACGCCCATATATTGGTTTTGCAATATGCAGCTATTTTTTTTGTTGCGACGAAAATCGCGCTCTCTCCGCTCACACAAAGTTGAGAGCGTAAAAAATATAAAAATAGAATGCACATGCTTGTGTGAGTAAACACAACGAAACAGAAAGTGCGTATGTGTGCGTACTTGTTCGAGACGAATTAACAAATTAACAATGCTTGAGAATACGTGTGCACATATACAATCGTCGGCTGTCGCTGCATGCGTACATGAGAGCGGCTGGCTCTAGAGCGCTCTCTCTCTCTCTGGCTTTTGAAGATCGAAGAGCCACTTGAAAAGCCACGCCACGCCAATCGTGTGCAAAAAAATCGTTTGGCGTTCCTCATCTGATTATTCTAATGTCTTTGTTTTAAGCATGGATTTGGGTGTTAGCTTTCACCGGATTACCATTTGGAAAATCATAATAGTCACAAGGGGCTTTATCAGTAGATTATAGTGAGTGCAGAACTTATTTTGCCCATTTGTAGCCCGAATCATAAAATTTAAATATCATTCTTGCGAGGTTGTTTGATATTAAGCAATTATGAATTTGGGGAAAATTGTTTGAATCCAGTAAAGATTGTATGTTATTGTACATTTGCTTGACAATTAATGTGTGGTCTATGTTAGATCACGTAGTCTCTTAATATTTCCTATAGACATTTGTGCATCCTGCCATAAATTTTAATTCATTTTTTAGGGATTAAGGTAACCCATCGAGAATATTTAAATGCAACAAAATTTTTGAATTTAGAAGAACCATTTTGCTACATGCTAAAGTGGTTTTAATTAAAATGCAAGCACCCCGAATAGCTGGTACACGACTATTTCAATAATTTGATGAAAAATTCTCTTCAAAGGCAAATTTAGTCGCTTTTGGGTTTGCTGATGCTGCTCCTATCACTTTTTTTGGCTGTATTAACATGTATACTATCGCGAAGAGCTCATAAAAACAGATATTTTTGCTCGGTGTAACCTCCATAATTTTTAAGTCAAAAATACTGCAAAATGGATTTTCCGCGATATCTTAAAAACAAGAGCTGAGAGAAAACGGGACCAGAATTTCATACAAATAAGTCTGGACCTCACAAAAGAGGTAATTTTGTTGGCCAAATATATTATTAGCCAATCATATTCACTTAATTGAAATCTGAGCAGCTTTTCATTAGAAAGCAAATTGCAAGACTTTTAGTATGGGCTAATCCTGCGTTGCTGACGTTACATTTGTACGCAAGTTTGCTTGTTAAAATTGACACAGCTGGCGTCCACATTGGTATATTTTAATGATTTTTCCAAAATGCAGTTCTTTGGGAGTACTTACAAACCTGATTTAAAATAATAGGTTATCTGTTTTTAAAACAAAGTTGTGCTTGTTAAAATCTCCGTTGCGGACGTTACAAAAAATGGAAGTCGACCTTGAGGCTTTGTGCATATTCACATTTTTTAGAGAATTTTGTTAATGAACCAACTTCACAGGGGCATCAGCATTACTGGGACCAGAAGACTGGCGTACAGGACTGGCTCAGGAAGCAACGCACCTTTTCACTGACGGCTTAAAGATGGCCTCATGAGTCGGAGCCGCCGTGTACGTTTTCAAGTTTGTTTCAAATTTGGCCACGCCCACCCCGCCCCCAGAATAGAAAATGTTGAATAACTCCCACATTTTTAAAGATATTGGGTTCAAAGTTACAGCAAGATCGGATAATAAATAGCCGAGTTAAAAAAAATTTTACACTTTTCGGATTTTCACCCTAAGGAACGCAGAAACACTGTTAAACATGTTATTTCAAGAGTAATGGGAATATCGAAGTCAGTTAGAGCCGACTTTAACTTACGCTCTGGTTTTTTATTTATGTCAGTTTAAATTCATGGAAGCCAGAAGAGATAATTGAGAGTTATATAGCACAATTAGCTGGCTGCTCTATCTTAAGGGGTTATATACCTTTTTCATTTTCAAAAAACCGAAAACTTTTTTATTGCTTTATCTTGAAGAGCATCTCCTTGAAACCATTTTCCAAAATTTTCATGGAGATTTAAGCAGTAGAAAAAAAGTTACAGCGCTCCTAGCCGCGAGCCTCGTTCCGGCCCCTTGACTAACTTGAAACTTTAAACGCGAATATCTCGAAATTGTGTTTTTTGCAAATTGACTTTGCGGTGATATGGATTGGAGGAAAACAACTGAACCGGTTTTCTTCAAATTTTTATACCCGTTACTCGTAGAGTAAAAAGGGTATACTAAAGTAGTGCAAATGTATGTAACAGGCAGAAGGAATCATTTCCGACCATATAAAGTATATATATTCTTGGTCAGCATCAACAGCCGAGTCGATATAGACATGTCCGTCTGTCCGTCTGTCCGTCCGTATGAACACCTAGATCTCAGAGATGGTAAGAGATAGAGGTTTGACATGTATGAGACAAATGCTTCTTATACTTGCAGGCAGATCAAGTTTATTTCAAATTTTGGCCACGCCCCCTCCCGCCCCCGCAATTCGGAAAAAACGTTATATCTCCTACAATTTTAAAGATAGACGATTCGTACCTACTAGAGATAGTTAGTAATTAAAAAATCGAATTTGCCGAAGAAATGATATGAAATGAGCAGTTCTTAAGTTATAAGCAGAAATGTGAAAAGTAGCCGAGTTCAAAAAGTGTTGCATACTTTTCAGATGTTCACTCTAAGGAACGCAGGAACACTGTTAAACATGTTTTTTTCATGAGTAACGGGTATATCGAAGTCGGTTAGAGCCGACTTTAACTTGCGCTCTCGTTTTAAAATGTTCGTAATGAATTTTGTGTGTACTTGAACGATCGATTTTTTATGCAAAAATTTTTATTTCGCCGAAATGAATTTTTTAGTAAAACTTCTAGCAACAGAAAAGTTAATTTTTTGCATAAAACGTTCATACGGGAAAAAACATAAAAAAATTTTTTTTAAAACGATCGTTCAGATACACGGAATTACTCTAAACTAATGAAATTTTTTTATTTTTATGGATTCAGTTGATCTGTTAGTCCTGGGGAATTACCCCTTGAAAACTATTTAACATTTTTTCACAAATTTTTGCACAAACATATTCAACAAACTGTACTATCTGAAAATAAAATCATTCATATAATAAAAAAATTGCTACATACCTAAAAAAATGCAAACTTTCCTATTTTTTCAACAAAAAAATGTATATAACCCCTTAACAGAAATGCCTTAAACGTTTAGACCTGAGACTAGAAATCAACAAGACCCGAGTTTATATCTCGTATCGGATGACTATAGCTGCCATAGAAACGATCGGTCGAAAAAGTAGTTCTAGTGAGAAAAACTTTTTTGTCTTTAACGCAATCGTCCCCAAACCTCGTATTTTTAAGTTTTCCATGCCTTCACACAATTTCAACAAGTTTTATGAAAATCGGACAACTATATAGTATAGCTGCCGTACAAAAGATAGTTTTGAAAAAACGTCTTAGTAAGAAAAACTTTTTTGTTTTCAATGCTATCGTTCTCAAACTTGTTACTGGTCAATATTATATGCTACCACACAATTCTGCTAAGTTTAATTCCAGTCGGACGACTATAGCACAAGGCTGCTATAGGAATGATCGGTGGAAAAAGTAGTTCTAGAAAGAAAATTTCTTTTTGTTTTGAAAATTTTCTCAAAATTGGATTAATATTTCGTATAGGTTCCATATAACAATATATTGGCCACAAAAAAAAATATTACAACTTTTTGTTTATGTCAAGTGTCTCCCTTCTTATAAGCTAACTTTTGACAAGCAACTTATCAGACAATTCAATTCAATTCAATTCAATTTATTTCTCTTTACTTAAACTTAAAAACTTGTGAGATCCTAGCATTACAAAATTAAGAGTTACAAGCTATTTTGCTTTTCTACTTAGACTACGGATTTCTTTTGGAGTTGGATTTGAACATATCTTTTTGTTTCTAATTATCTATGTGGGGAGAAATTATTTACAAAAAACCCCTGAGATTTTATTTTTAATTTAATATTTTTTTTTTTTTGTTTTTTTTTTTTTTTTGATTTCCTTATATCTAGGACTTAAGCTATGTTAACAATATGAGGATATGTTGAATAAGTGCATCTATTTCTAAAATTCAGCAACTTATCAGTCAACGTGTTATTTAAGTAAAAAAAAAAAAGTTTTTTGTGAATATTAATCCAAATTTTGAAAATATGAATTTAAAAAAAAATTATCGTTTGGTTATGTGACGTCAACAAAAAAAAAGTAAGATATGGGGGGTTATGCTCCACTTTGCCAAAAAGTCGGATTTGACTTCCAAAGATAATATTGCAATGATGCGCATTAACACAAAGGAAAATCTCTCCAAAGAAGTAAAAAAAACATTAAAAAGGAACAAAAGAACAGCCACCGCAAAAAGTGCTCTCATATAAAAGAAAACAAGCCCGCTGAAGTCAATCTATTTTCATTTTTCATTAATATTTCTTAGTTCAAAATTTGAGAAAAAATTGCTATTTTTTTTATTTAATAAAGAATTATTGCTTAAAAACCCGAATTTTAAACTTTTTAATGGGTGGCGTTGTGAGCCCCCACAAATTTTCGAAATGTCAAAAAATCACTTTTTTTCAATATCAAATAAAAAAAAACTCAAAAAATTTATTTTTAAAAACTAATGATAAGGAAAGTTTCGTGCATCTTTTAACTAAAATACAAACTATACAGAACCATTCTCCCCTAGAAAAAAAAAATTGTGCATTATGGAAATAGGCTATAAATTCGAAGTTTGACGACAGGCCCAAAAGGCTATTGGATCGAGTTTGTAAAAGTCTTAATTGAATTTTTCTCCCATGATCCACCAAAATGTTCTGAAAATCTCTGGATCTCACCAAACGTCAAATGTGACCATAGACTGCTTAGGGTACTTGCAATTCAATTTGTAGCAGAAACGAGTAGATCATAACTTTAACGATTTAGCCACAAACTTAGAACTAATGCTAACAATGTGAGTCAGTGAGTAGAAAAGTGTTATTTAAAATAATTAAGTACTGAAACACTTTAATTATTTCTGATTTTAGTTGCCATAGTAAAACAATATTTATCGATATCAATCCTAGATCTGTCCGATAAAAAACCTGACAAATGAATTTCCAAAAAAAAACACATTTATTTTTATTTTTAACAATTTTTAAAATAAAAGAATTTTACAATTGACGTTTTTTAGCAAGTCGAGGTCCAAGTTTAAAAAAAAAAGGTTTGAGTTTCAAAAAGGGTGAGTCCGGAAAGCATTCCGATTGAAAAAGAATGACCCATCAATAAAAATTACTGTTTTAGCTAAACTTATTAGCTTCGGAGAGCCGAAGATAGCGATAAGCGGTTTTAAAATTATAAAACACAATTTTTTTGACAATGGCTATTTGCCGCTTTATATTATTTTAAAAATAATTGTTCCCATATTTATAATAAATATTATCTCTTCTTTTTTCTGTCATTTAGCCTATATACTTAACAGTCCGACTTATGGCAAACAAAGGTACTTACAGATCTTGTGATTGCAACTACATAAATACTTATGCAAATAACAACAACAATTCAGCATCATCTTCTCCCGTAGTTGTATGCAAATATTGTCCCTATTTAAATAAAGTTTTTACGGAAACTCTAAGCGAATGCAAAAATTTTACTGACAATTCAAAGACCTCGAACTTAATTGTACAGAATGATCTTTTAAAAAGTAGTCAAACTGAGGAGGACGACGGAATCGCTTCATCGAAATATCCAGCTGTTAGTATTAACATAATTGACTCTGACAACATTTGCGTGTGTATGTGTGCGCATTTATCTAGCAATAATCTACTTGGCGACGACCTACCCAGCACACCAACTAAGACTGAAGACACTATTTGTCGTATCTGCTGCAATATAATAAAATATCAGCCTATCTCGCACAGATGTAGATTATTGTCAAGGCGCATGATATTCTCGGAGGATATAATAATAAATGAAATCGACACACAGCATCTCAGCACGAATTTTGATGAGACGCATGATGATCCATACACTCCAGAGAGCAATGAGTCGCAATCTCCATATCCTGAGGTTACAAGTATATCCGCAACAACCTCAATTAATTGTCCCCGTTCATATGCACAGACTCTTAAGCCTAGTTCAGACCACGATAGCATTAAAAACAACACTTCGGACCCAATTAAACCGGAAATAATATTAAAATGCAATCTGGTCTCAGAAAATCAATGCAGAGGGGCAGTTGCGCCCGGACAACTGAAATCGCGACTGGAAAATCTGCAGCGGCTATCAATACGTAGCCTAAACGGGGACGAGCTAGTTGCCGGGAATGGTGATGCTGACAATGTTGAAGATATTTGCACACCAAACCGTGGTGCAGCTCATCCAAGACGCCACTCGATTATATTTCCTTTCTGTTGTAACATACACTAATTTTTGTTTGGTTTTTTCTTTTTGTATACAATAATTTTCTTGTAAATGTATTTATATTGTAACTTAAAACCTGACTTGTTTCTTCACCTTCCCTGTTTAATTAAATTACATATTTTGATAATGTACAAATTAAGAATTTTGTGGACTTATACATTTAATATTTTTGAAACAAATTGAACATTTTTATGATATGCTCCGTCTCACATCAGGTGAACGGAGGCGAAGATAAGTAAGTAGATAAGTATGAAGTATAAATACTATATACATTTACTAACATCGAACCGTCAGAAGTAAATCAAATGGTAAAAATCATTACATAACATGCATATGATTCGAAACGGGTCATGAGAATCGAAATGAAATCTACTTATATGTAAGAAAATTGGCCGGTATTGTCGTTTAGATCAAGGGGGGTTCCTAAAACTAATTTCGCTCAAATGAAACCAAGTGCCAATACGGCCATTTGTTTGTTGATGAAGGAATATAACTCCGTCACAGGTTACAATCTTTCAGAGACGATAGGCTTAATAAACGAGTTGTTTCACATACAACAGGCGACGGTGTTGTTCCGAGTTTAGTCCGCGTAAGGTGATCCGGATAAATTCCTGCACCGACGCAATAAGGCCCTGCAATGTTGCATATTATGGTGACCATACGCATGAGCAGTACTCAAGTCTAAAAAAGTGAGACCTATGTCGGACAAGTGAGACGTAAAGAAGCTTAGCGGTGCATGGGTCATCAAACTCCTTAGACCAACCTTTGATAAAATCTAACACCCCTTTGGCTTTGCTAACGATCAGAAAAGTTCATATTATGGCTGAAGGTCTGTTACGCATGTATGCGCTCTTGGTTTTGCAGGCCAAGGAAATACTTTCCCATAAATGGGGCAGAGCGGCTGAAAGACATAAAACTGCACTTAGAATGGTTAAGAGGCTTTACCCGTATGACATCCGTTTAAAAATGGGTAAAAGGTGATTATGAAGTTGTGCAAGTGTATGTACAACAGGCAGAAGAAAGCACCTCCGACTTGATCAGCATCAAAAGCCGAGTCGATTTAGCCATGTCCGCCTGTCTCTCTGTATGAACGCGTCGTAATAGATAGAGACACAATGTTTGGCATGTATGTAGCAGAGAACTGCAAGGGTGTCACTTTTTGCCACCTTACTCACACCCAATAAAATTTGTGTCTCGGTGCCACTCACACCCGGCTAAGCAAAGCAATGACACACACTTATCAAAAATTTCGTGTGTGCTATGAGTGACGGCATTATTACGCTCTCGCTCATACAAGGTGCCGTTATTTTTTTGTATTTGCACTCATTCATTTTTGAGCAACGCGTGCCGGTGGCGCTTACACTCAAAGCGAATAACGGAATAATTACAAGTAGCAAAAAAGGCAATGCGGAACACACAAGAATCACTGGAGTGTTTTTTCAACACCATGGTGCTTTTGGTTGATCTGTTCTTTGCGTTCAAGTTCAGTGCATCTTTGATTTTGTCTGCGGAGGGACATAGTGGCAACAAAAAAAAAGTATGAGTGTCGCTAGCACTCACGAGTCTTTAATGTGAAACATGATCCTAACTTACCTAAGATACCGCCCAGATCCCACCGAGATCCCTTCCAGGCACCGCCCAGATCCCGCCAAGATCCTACCCAAATCCCGCCATGATCCCACCCAGATCCCTTCCCAGATCCTACCCAGAACTCACCCAGATCTCGCCCAGCTCCAACCCAGATCCTTATCCATATCTTACACAGATCCCACCCAGATCCCACCCTTATCCCATACAGATCCATTCCAGATCCCACCCAGAACTCTGCCAGATCTCGGCCAGCTCCCACCCAGATCCTCATCTAAATCCCACACAGATCCCACCCATATCGCTCCTAAATTCCACCCAGATCCCGGCCAGATAAGATTCCACCTAAATCCCTCCCACATACCACCAAATCCCACCAAGATCACACCCAGATCTTTCCCAAAACCCACCCAGTTGCTCTTCTTCAGCATCTTTCCTACCTCTTCGCTTCCCCTCTCTGCCCATCCTCTTGTGTGTGTGTTTGCCGAGAAACTCCACAAATCAAAACAACACAAACTATGAATGACTTCACGTGACACTGAAAGCGAAGGCTTGTAAAAAAGAAACCGTAATACTCAACACACTCAATACATTTTTGTCTTTATTTTTGGGATTTTCTTTTCACCCATCCTTTTAGCGACGCTAATGCGCCGGCATACGCACACACGCTTGTTGAAAAAAACTACCTACTCTTTATTGATGCTTGGTACGGGACACACTTATGCCTTATTGCGAGGCTGGCACTCATACTCAGTTGTCCGGTGGCAAAAAACACCAGGGTGTCAAAATCACCCTACATTTACCCGGTGCACCTTGAGTGCCGGTGGACTCTTGCAGTTCTCTGGTATGTAGATGTTTACTATACCACCCGAGTTTGTTTGTAATGTAAAATTGGCTATACAGCTCCTCCAACGGGGCCAAGCCAAGCTTCCGCCCAACTGTCCAGCACACTAACCGCTAAGCCACAGATGGCCGAGTTTGTGACAGATTTGGGAAATGTACCTCCTCCATCTCTTAACAGCGAAAAACTATCTGTCCTTTTCTGTATAAACGCGCTAATCTCATATATAAGAGGTAGAGCCACACATTTTTGCATGTATGTAAGTATGCCGCACCCAGATCAAGTTTGGCAAATTCCTCCTCCTTCTCCTTCCAACCGCGAAAAACTGTCAGAGCTACATTTTTTTAAGTTTGAACCTAGTACTTAATATATATTAAGTTAGGCCCAATATATATCTATTCTGTATACCACAATAAGATCCGAGAAAGAACGCTGAAGATATGCAATTGCGCCTTCACATTTGTTTAAATAAATTTAAAAACAAATAAAAGGAATTCAAAGCCATAGGAATCACATTACTTGGTACAGGGTATTTTGTTGTCGGGGCACTCGACGCAACACTCTTGTTTTAACATGTTTTCACACTCTTTTTCACGGAAAGTTTTCATTATTTAGAGACAGGGTACAGGGCAAGGTGAATTTACTAACAAGGTTACGTATTCCGTTGTGGGGAGGGGTCTTTTTTTTCAACGCGTTCTCTTGACTCTCTGAGACAGATGACAGCTGCTATGGGAGTTATGAACTAGAAAGAGATAGAAATTAATAAGACCCCCTGAAACACAGCAGCCCTGCTGAGTCTTCACCTTGTTAGTAAATTCACCTTGGTACAGGGTATAAAAAAGTCCTGGATTGGTCAACACGATTCCGCCCGACTGAGTGATGGGAAATCAAAACGGAAAAAAGCATTTTAACCTGTTTGACAGCTGCTACAAGATAAACTAGAATAATTTAAAAATATTGAAACATACAAACTTATTATTATTATTATTTCTAAAAAAAAACACTTTCTGGAAATTTATAAAACGATGTGACCTTTTTAATTATATTCTACTACAGCTTTTAGCCAGGCGATCGGTCAAGTCGTTTTTGAGATATGTTGACTACTTAAAAAAAAGTGGTTTCGAGAAAAACTCGGTTAAAAGTTCCTCTATATATGAGTGTTTATATTTTTGGGGTTTCTGATATTTAAAAAAATCTATATCGATTATTTGACGACATTGAAAAAGTATCATATCGATATAAATATTTTGTTGCCAAAAAATAGATATTATCGATGTTTTTTAGTAAAAACCGGAATCGTTAAATAATCAGGTCAATTGAGGTAATTAAGGCGTCATTTGATGGGTAATAAGAACCGCATTCTCACTGCGCTTAAAAATGTAGATTTAATATATATTTATTCAGTGGCGTACCGAGGGGGGGGGCGGGAGGGGCGGCCCGCCCCGGGCGGCAAATTTTTAGGGGCGGCAATTTTTGAGGGCTGTGAGTTTCAGGGGCGGGAAGTTTTTGGGGCGGCAAATTTTAGGGGCAGCAAATTTCAGGGGCGGTAAATAATTACAAAATGTATATTGATTATTCTCTTAAATTAAGAAATAGTGGTATTTCTGAAAGTAATTTAGACTTTGCTGTCATTTCAATATGGAGAACGTTGCAAGATTCTGCACTTCAAGATCTAGTAATATAAGAAATATTCATTGAATGCATTTTTGAAAGCTTACGAATCAGTATAAAGGGATTAAAGAGCAGAGGTCTACCATAGACAGAGTCAAACATGCTGCTATATTGATTATGTTCTCAAGGGAGTATGCAGGAGGGTGCAGATTTGTAGTATGCCTTGAAAAGTTCTTATGAAACAAAAGTTGTGTCAACTGAACAATAATTTAAAAAAATAGTTTTTATCAAAAAAATAACCACAATTTCCATATTAAAGTCCAAAAATTTCATTCCAATGAGCAAAATCAGAAAGTTGTTTTCAAATATACTTTGTAATCAATACAGAATGAGTTCTTTTACAGTTTGTTACATGGACTAAAAAAAATCAATAGTGGTATTCCTGAAAGTTGATTTGCTTTTGATTTGCTTTCGTGAAAGCAAAAGCAAAGCAGTTGGTGGAACGACCCTGATTTCATTTTAATTTGCTTTCAATTGGCGCAAAATTTAAACAAAGGCGCGAAAGCAAAAAATTACGAATGAGCTTGTAAAATTGAATTTTCTAATCTTTAACAATAGAATGTGGGCAGAATCTGTAGTTTTAAAAAGTTCGCAACTTTACTAAGGTGAATTCAAATAGTTATGTATTTGTTTATGGCTACAGAAAGGGACATGCAATTTGACAAATCCAATGAGGAAGTGACAGGATAAAATTGTGAATAATTTGTGATTTCGAACCTTCTAGGAGAGCTGTGCAAATATTTAACCCTGAACATCTTTGGATACGTCAAGCACAAGCTCGAAGAACTCGAGCACTTACGACTCTGTCCACTGTAGGCCGCGGGCCTTTTTTTCAGTAGTCTCATGTGCAGTCTAAGAGGCAATAAATATTTATCATTAAATTACTTAAATATGGAATGCAAAATAACAAAAAAAACAACGTTCTTCATATTTAAAGCACAATAAAATTTAAACAAACATGATTCGCGCGGAGCCATTTTTTTCTAAGAGAGTGGTCACACTTAAACGAAAGCAAATCGAAATCAGCTTCGAGGCTGATTTCGCGAAATCAATTAGTATGACCTAAATTTCCTTACATTTTTTGGGCACACTGGTCGTTTTGTATGGAGCAGCTGTGATCAGCTGTTTTGCGAAATCAAATCGAAAGCAAATCAAAAGCAAATCACTTTCAGGAATACCACTAATGTATAGTGCTAATTATGAAAGAATAATTATCAAACAAGAATAAATATTTTCACATTAATTCATCATAGTTCGCGTCCATCTATTTCGCGATATTTTCTGAATTTTTGGAGCTTACAATTTTATACTGCCATTGAGTTATGTTTCCAAAAAATGTAGTCCAACTCGTCCAATTATATCAGCCTCCAGTAAAAATCCTGCAGGCACCCTACAAGGAACGTTTTTTTGGAGTAAAAAACTAATTTCGAAACGCATTTGCCATCAAACTAGAAAACCATGTTCGACCTCAAAACAATTTTTTTCGGCCCATCGAAGTCAATTTGTATTTAAATATTGGTTAAGAAGATATGTAAAATACGTTTCCGCGGATTTTACGAAAAAATTTATTATATATCCCCAAGAATTTTTTGCAATAATGATAGCAACTTTTGCAAAATAATACTCCCCTCATAATTAAGGCCTTCGTCATTCCTTATCAAAATCCAGCGTACGTCCCTTTATGTTACAGAGAAGTTTTTGATGGAAAGAATTAAAAAAAACTTAATTGTAATTATAGAAAAAAGGTTAAAATTTAGGACTATTCAAGGGGGAAGGGGGGCGGCAAAGTCGACTTCCGCCCCGGGCGGCATAACTACACGGTACGCCACTGTATTTATTAAATTAACAAAAGATATTTAATATTTTTTATTTATTTTATATGAATTTAAATAAACGAAATAAGTGCTTACTTCTTATGTTCATAATCTTTTAAAATAAAAAAAAAAAACTTTTTTCGTTAAATCTTCGAAACGTAAAAACTTCTGATTTTACCAAAAATCGTTAGACAGAGATTTTAAGAAGACGCGTTGAGATATATGCTCATTGGTCATTCGGCTTCTAACCGAAGCCAAGCGTTCCGATGGCGCGGAGCTTTCCGGTTTTATTACACCAGCATATTACACTGCCAAGTCAGGAAGCACTGGCAATGCGTCTTTCTCTTTCATCCAAAACTTGATGGGGTCCTGATCCACTTCAAATTTAACTTCAGTAATTTGTTCCCCTTTTCTGATACTTGTTGAGATACCATGTAGGTTTGTCGAAAATATTATCGATATTTCGAAATATCGATATTTTTGCCCAAAACGACTTATATAATTATCGCTTATTTTTCTGAGGCGATATATCGGAAATCGAATATTTTTCGGTGATATTATGCTTTAGCGTTCGTTCGCACTGTTGCGAATGACTGTTTCTTATGCTCTGGACATATTAGACAAAATGTTTAAAAGTTATTTAATTAGGGTTGCACAGAAATCGCATTGCAAACTATGCAATAAAGTTTTAGTGGAAACTCAACAAATATAAAAGCGCACTTAAAAACAAAGCATGGATATGCTTGGCTAAAATGCAGCTCATCAACGTTAAATCTAAGTATAAATGATTTTGAATTCTGAGAATATTGTGGGTATTCATATCGTGAAGCACATTATATAAGTCTATTAAAATGGCATAAACAGGCTCGTACATGTTCAATCTCTGGAAGCTTTTATGTAAATCAATTACAATTATGTTTAAAATCTTTGAATTTTTGTAGACGAAAAATCGAACAAAGCAGACTTTAGTAGTGGATGCGATAAAGATTTTTGGAGCCTTTTAAAGTAAATATGGAAACTAAGTTATTGAATTTTTGTGTGTGTGAATTTTTAAATAGTACATTAATCCATCCCCACTTCACTTGCCAACGACAAGTGGTTTTTTATTTGGATATGGGTCATTCTTTTTCAAATCGAACAGTCTTAAAACTCAACATTTTTTGTTTCAATGAACAAAAAAACTGAAATTAGATCTCGACACTCCCACCGAAACGTTATTTGCGGTTTAGCAAAAAATTTTTTTGATTAATGTATAAACAATTTCAAAAATCGTCAAAAAACGAAAAAATTGATAAAAAGGGTTTTTTAAAAACGTGATATCTCAGGCTTGGTTTATCGGACAGGTCTCAAGTTGATATTGATGGAAAGCATTTTACTGTATCTACTCAAATTATAATTATATAGATTTTTAAAATATTTAATATTATTATGTAATTTTTGCTAAAAATTATATATAATTTTTTCTCAGTGTTAACCACCATGTTATAGCTTCTGAGGATATACAATTTATTGTACTAAATACAACTTAAAAAACGGTGTTTTCAAAAAAATGGAGACTTTCATAGTTCAAAAGATATTAATTTTTAAAGCTATAAACAAATTAAAAGATACCCTCAAATAAATATTTGCACGTGTGTTTTATATTTTTCAAGCTTTTCAAAAATGTCAACATCATGCGGATCGGACGACTTTATCATATAGCTGCCATACGAATGCTATGATTAATTGCATTTTGTTGTGAATTAGGGTTACCAGAGCTTTTAAAGTGCTTTACACCAAGACCAAATTCAGCATTCGTATGGCAGCTATATGATATAGTCATCCGATCTGCGCGATGTTGACCTTTTTGGAAAGCTTGATAAATATTAAGCACACTTGTCAAGTTTCAATCAAAAAGCTTTAAAACTGACTGCGTGGCAAAGCTTTCTTTAAGGGTATCTTTTTATTTGTTTATAACTTCAAAAATTAATATCTTTTAAACTATAAAAGTCTCCATTTTTTTTAAACACCGTTTTTGAAGTTGTATTTAGTACAATAAATTGTATATTCTCAGAAGCTATAACATGGTGGTTAACACTGAGAAAAAATTATATATAATTTTTAGCAACAGTTACTTAATAATATTAAATATTTTAAAAATCTATAAAATTATAATTTGAGTAGATACAGTAAAATGCTTTCCATCAATATCAACTCGAGACCAGTCCAATAAACCAATCCTAAGATATCACGTTTTTAAAAAACCCTTTTTTCGTTTTTGACGAATTTTAAAATTGTTTATAAATTGACCAAAAAATTTTTTTGCACAACCGCAAATAACGTTTCGGTGGGAGTGTCGAGATCTAATTTCGGTTTTTTTGTTTATTGAAACAAAAAATTTTAAAGTTGAGACTGTTCGATTTGAAAAAGAATGACCCATATGGAAGAACATGAAGATTTATGATCTCGACTTTGTCAGAATTGATTGAAGAAAAGTATAATATTTGTAAGGATAAAGTGAAACAGGATTTTCAGCAAATCTATAGTTGATGCTATTACCATTACCATTTCAATTTGTGAGAGTTAAAAATTAAATTAAAAACTAGTAACTTTTGTTAATTTAATAATTATTTATTAAATTCACATTTATTAAGCGCAGTCAGATTAAAGTTCTTATTACGCATCGAATGAGGCCTCAATTACCTCAAAAGACCTGTTCATAGTTGAGATCCGGCTTTTTATAAAAAAAATATCGATAATATCGATGTTTTTGACACCAAAATATTTATATCGAAATTATCGCCAAAAATATCGATATAGATATTTTTGAAATATTCGACAACCCTAATACCATGGCAGAATTGTGATAAGTGAAGAGCGGTAAAAAATTACATATTCAGATGTCGTTCCCTTATGTTTAAAGGCAGAACAATATGCGTGCAGTATGACGATAGGTGACATCCACTGTTTGACGATAGTCGTCATCCTGCAAGAATGTTAATCTTCCTCCAAACTAAAGTGTGCGACATCAAATCGGACGCCATTTTTAGGTAAAATCGTTACGATACGATATAAGCCGTATGCGGACAATATTTTATTCGTCATAAAAATAGTAAAAACAGTCGTTTCAGCATTTTGTGCTTAGCAAAATGCCAAAATGTTTAACGTCCGCAACGGCATGAAAATACTCACAATTTGTTTTATACTTTGAGGTGGAAATAGGTACTTATAATGGATTTTTGCCCGCTGAATCTGAATCTGGGCTTTAAATTGCTCTAGCTTGTCGAGAATCCGTAAAACATAACCTTAAACACAAATAGTGTTTTTAAATAATATTAACGAGAAAGGCAAAGCTAACTTCGTCTGTGCCGAAGTTTTGATACACTTGAAAACGCTTGATTCAACGGTTACCGACTTCGACCAAACTTCGCAGATCAGCTTAAAAACATTTAATATCACCCATGACCGTGATTAAGAGCGGTAATATTGAGAAAAAAACCAGTTTTTCTCATTAAAATCCATTTTTCGACCGATCATTTTTATGGCAGCTACAAGAAGTAGCCATCCGATCCGGTCGGTTCCGACATATAAGCAGTATGCAGACAAAAGAAGACTCTGTGCAAAATTTCAGGCGCTATATTAGTACAGCGGAAAGTGTCTAAATTGGCCTCTAAAGTTTATTAAATGAACCTTCTTTAGTTTTGTGTACCTAAGGCAGTGGTGCCCACACACACACTATCAAGCTTTTGCGATATCACACGGGACAGGCAAATGACATTTTGGGCACCATTGATCTAAAGGGTGTTGTTGGTTTCCTGAATTATTTTGGGTTACTCTAACATTGTATGCCTGTCTGTGAGAATTTCCTTGATTGTCATTTCTTTGGTTGTTGTAAGAATTACCGTTATTACTTTGATTGTTGTATTTCCTCTAAACCCTCCACGACCGCTGTTATTGTTATTATTAGACAGCGAATTATATGCAACTTTTTAAATGAAGACGGATTGAGGTGAAAATTTGGATTTGGACTAATTCAATAATCCACTTTTCATTGAAAACTGCATATCCAATATATGCAAATATGCAAAAAAATATGCAAAATATGCAAAAAATATGCAAAATATGCCAGAAATATGCAAAATTTTTAAAATGTTTTTAAAAGTTATAAAATGTTTTTTAGCGTAATATGGCTAAAATTCTTTCTGTTTGTGTTCATTTTAGATGTATTAATGCAGTACAAATACCAAAGGTACACATAGTATATAAAGTTTGAGCAAAAGTATGTAACAGGAAGAAGGAATCATTATTGACCTTATAAAGTATATATATTCTTGATTAGCACAAACAGCCGAGTCGATATAGCCATGTCCGTCCGTCCGTTTAAACAAACAGATCTCAGAGATCGTAAGAAATAGAGGTTTGCATGTATAGGACAAATGCTTGTTATTCTTGCAGGCAGATCAAGTTTATTTTCAATTTTTGCCACGCCCCCTCTTGCCCCAGCAATTTAGAAAAAAAAGTCATATCTCGAACAGTTTTGTAGATAGGAATTTCATTCAGACAATTTATGGCTAATTAAAACTTTGTGTTTTCTAAATTCTTTGAAATTTTTATTGTTCTAAAATGTTTTTATTATAATTGTTGTAACAATATACAATTAAGCATTTTTCTAAATTTTCCATTGAAAAGTTTTGGCGTTTCTCAGAAAAAATTAGCTTGTAGGCCGAAAAGCTGCGTTCGAAATCGCACGATGTAAGCGGTGCAAATTTAAATTTTAATATGTCAGACATATTGATTTTCCCCGCGTCAGTTATTTGGGAATCATTATTAAATAGTATTTGATTCAGCTTATCAAATGATCCATAATCCGGACTTCGTTCCAATACATCTTTCAGTTTTTTTTGCAGTTTTATACCGAATTCCCCTTGAACACCATTAAGAATATTTTTTACTACAGATAAAAGCATGAAAGTGTTAGTTATTTCCATATTTCTTTTTTCCATGGAGGCTATAATTTCCGGTATTCTCATAAAATTATGTTTTATAAAAATTAGATTTGTTCGTAATTTGGGATTCTTGAGGATTTCTTGGGCATTTTTTATAGATTGCGCATCATACGGATTAAATGATTCAATGACCTTTAGTGAAAAGAACATGTTTTAACAGAATGCAGAATTTAAAATATTTAATCTTCACTTACATTTTTGATACCGTCGAAATGCGTAGCAATAAATATAGCAGCATTAAGCCATGTTCCCCAGCGTGTAAGAACCGGTTCGAGTGGGAGTTCAATTTTTAACTTATCCCTGTACAGCTGAATGCGAATGGGTGACTTTAAAAATACCTTCTTTACTGCTGATATGTATAAATTGACCAGTGGGTATGAATTTCGTATTGTTTCCGCCAAACGATTTATTCCATGCGCCATGCAAGTCACATGTAATAGGTTCGGATAAAACACCTTTAAGTTTTGTCCAGCTTTCAGCATATATGCTGCCGCATCCGTTATTAACAACAGTGGTTTGTTTTCATATCCTGCTGGCCAAAGTTCTATGATGGAACTGTTTACAAAACGTGCTATAGCTTCATAATTGACCTTTTCCAAAGCCTTAGTTGAAACTAAAGAGGTTTTTGAACTACCATTTTCAGTTAAATTGGCCACAAATCTACCCGATTTGTCAGTGGTTTCGTCGACCGATAGCCATATATTATCGTCACCTAAAGCCTCACGAATACTATCCATTTTCTTGTTGTAGCACCTATCCAGATAGGTTTTCCGTAATGTACTTTCTTCAGGAATTTGTTTCTTAATGTATTTTTTAAGAAAGCCATTGAATGTCTCATTATTTAAAGCTTTGAAAGGTATGTTGGCTTCAATCAAGGCTTCGCAGAGTTCAGTGTTGAATTCATCATTGTTTTCGTCCTCCTCTTGAACTGGCATCTGCCATTCTACAGCCAATTGAATATGGCGCTGAGTTACTACGTGTTGCTCCAGTTGCGACTTTCGATCGCAAGCAATCTGATTTAAAAAATTTAAATACATTTTGTTTTATTGATATGATTATTATTATTTTATTAAAATGGATATAGGGTACTCACAGGTTTTTTTTTGCATATAAGACAGACAACGTTGCCTTCTTGTATTTGAAAACAGTTTGATGGCAAATCTTTTAGCCATTTTCGAATGATACGTATTTTTTTATCACTAATTTTCGGCATATTAATTAATTTAAAGTTGAATTGCAGAAGTTAATTTACAAGTTCAAATCAGATTTGTAACAAAATCAGAGAATGGTGAGCACAGAATCAAACAAACAACCAGAGATCACAAATAACTGTTGACCGTACTTCCCTTTGCGGTTCCGCACTAACATAACCGAACAAAACGTACACGCTTGCTCTCTCTGAGCAAAACACCTCGTTCCGATTTGTTTTTTGTTTTTAGTTGACTGTTCTCATTTGAGCTATTCTTGTTATGCTCATTCAATGACCACTTACTGAGAGCGATCCGACTGAGCGCTCTCACAATAACAGTTCAAACGGTATTCGATTGAGCAAAACAAAAAGACCGATATATTCAAGAGATTACCTGAACGCTTCATCTCTGACTCTGTGCTCAAAGGGTCCGTATATAACAGTTATTTTTGGACAGCAAACAACGGTCAACAGTTATTTGCGAACTCTGCAAACAACACATTAACTCTCGCCTACTAGGATAATAATATGAAATTTCATAAAAAATAGCTTTTTGCATATTTTACATATTTTGCATATTTTAATATGCAAATATGCAATTTATGCAAAATTTTTTTGGGCGGACTTAGATCATATTTCAATAAAAATAAGATGTGTGCAATCAGAATTTAAATCGGACATGCGGTTCAAAATATGCAAATATGCAAAGTCCGCTGTCTAGTTATTATAGTTACCTCCGCAGTTGTTGTTATAGCTACCTCTGTATCAGATTTGGCTATTGCTTCATTAATTGTTTTGAATGAGCCTGCCTCAAGAATTGTCTTGAGATTTCCATTTTCACAATTTCTTGTCATGGTGGTTATGGCTTCCTTGGTACTGAAGATGTCGGCATGTTCAGCACCTAGGCCTTCATCAATATACATGTACATGCTTTTAACAATTTGCGTAAATTGTCTATTTCGTTCGTAAATTGTCTTTCTACTTTGCCCTTTTGGTATACATTTGCCATTTTTGCCTTTACTATGTCGGATGTTTCACCGACAATTTTCTCTTGCAATATCTTAATAATATCGTCGATCTAAGTCTCATTCTGGACTTTGTAGAGGTTGGAGCCAATTATTTTTAATTTTTTTACAATGCAATGCTTTCGTAGGATCCCTTTATCAGGTTGACCAATTTTATTGCTGTAATAAATCTGTGCAGATGTGTTTTTTTCCGTCAAATTCTGGAACTATGTATTCCCTTTTGACAGCTGATTCGTCTGTCATTGTAATACATTTTGGTCCTATTATACTGGAATTTAAATCAGGCTCTGAATCTTAATCTGAAAATTCAGTTACCGTTAAGACAGCTGGAATTGTTAGATCGTTTAAATCTTTTTCCTCTATATCGCTATCTGAATTGTTTACTAATTCAATCCCTTCCCGCTCTGTTAATTCAAGTTCTTTCTGGTCTTTCAATTCTGGTTTTTCAATGTTTCGATTGTTAAAGGGGCATTAAGAACTGTTGGAATTTCTATATCCAAATTATATTTCCCTTTTATTGACATCAAGTTTGATCGAAACCTGATTAAAACTTTTGATACCTCTGACCAGTGTTTGGGGTTTAACTTTCTCTTATTGTCGTGTATCAGAATGCGTGCTTCATTAAAGCATTTTACTAATATTTTAGCATGTTTATTAACAGTAATCTCTTGAATGAATTTTTTGTCAAATTTGTTTTTGATTTCAATAAAAGTGGTACGGATTTCTTTCCATTCCATAATAGAAATATAATTGCTGAGTCATTTTATTCACTACTTTGTTCCCTATTTTTTGGTTTGTAAATTTTTATACCCGTTACTCGTAGAGTAAAGTCGTGCAAATGTATGTAACAGGCAGAAGGAATCATTTCCGACCGTATAAAGTATATATATTCTTGATCAGCATCAACAGCCGAGTCGATATAGACATGTTCGTCTGTCCGTCCGTCCGTCTGTCTGTATGAACACCTAGATCTCAGAGATGGTAAGAGATAGAGGTTTGACATGTATGGGACAAATGCTTCTTTTATCTGCACGCAGATCAAGTTTATTTCAAATTTTGGCCACGCCCCCTCCCGCCCCCGCAATTTGGAAAAAACGTTATATCTCCTACAGTTTTATTGATAGACGATTCCTACCTTCTAGAGATAGTTAGTAATTAGCAAAACAAATTAATTTGCCATGAATGAGAAATGGTGATAAAGATCGGATGAACGGTTCTCAAGTTATGAGCAAAAAAGTGAACCAAGCCCCCCCCGCTACCCACCCAAAAAAATGTTGCATATTTTTCGGATGGTCACCCTAAGTAACGGGTATATCGAAGTCGGTTAGAGCCGACTTTAACTTACGCTCTCGTTTGTTATTTTTTTATTGGCTTTTGGTTCTTGTGCAATTTATTAATGGTGAAAAATCTAAAATAAAAAATGATATATATATATTGGGGTCGTTGAGACCAATTGTTGAGTTCTAGTTATGAAATCAGAATTTCTAAAAAGAACTTCTATTGCGTACTTATTAATGTATGCATACGATACCATTTTTATACCCTTGGAGACGGTATATTGAAAGAACAGAGAAGGAAGCATCTCCGACCACATAAAGTGTACATATTCTTGATCAGCATGACGAGCTGAGTTGATATAGCCATGTCCGTCTGTCCGTCTGTTTCTATGCTATATCCTACGTCAGTTTTAAAGCTATCTTAACCAATCTTTGCACGAAGTCTTTTGGTACAAATACGCTGCACATTTGTCGGAACCGGCCGGATCGGATGACTATAGCATATAGCTGCCACAGGAACGATCGTTGAAAAACTAGTTTTAGTGAAAAAAACTTTTTTGTTTTTAATGCTATCGATCCCAACGCTCGAATTCATAAGTTTAGAATGATTTCACACAATTTCAACAAGATTTGTCGAAATCGGACATCTATATAGTATAGCTGCCATACAAAAGATAGGTCTGAAAAGAAGTCTTACAAAGAAAAACTTTTTTGTTTTCAATGCTATCGCTCCCAACCGTATTTATAAGTTTTTAATGAATTCACATAATTTCACTAAGACTGGTCCAAATCGGACAACTATATAGTATAGCTCCCATACAAATAATAAATCTTAAAAAAAATCTTTGTGAGAAACAGTTTTTTGTTTTTAATGGTATCGCAGCCCAACATGTTACTGATCAATTTTACATGCTAGCACACAATTCTGCCAAGTTTGATAGCATATAGCTGCCATAGGAACGATCGGTTGAGAAACTAGATTTTGTAAGAAAACTTTTTTGTTTTTAGTGCCATCGCTCCCAACGCTCGTATTGATATGTTTTAAATAATTTCACATAATTTCACCAAGATTTGTCCAAAGATAGGTGTGAAAAAATCTTTCATATCTCAAGCTCCAAGGGTATATAAACTTCGGTCGAGCCGAAGTTGGCTTGCCTCTATTTTTCTTATGAAGTTGTACAAATCAGGGACCGTAAATAATGATTATTTTATTTTTTTCAAGTAAAAAAAATCACCCACTTATAATGGACCTAGAAAAAAATGATTTACACCAAAATTCTTATTTTTGTACAATCTCTTCAAAGATAATGATTAATTTTGAGTAATTTAATAAAACTTAAATAATAATAATTATGATCAAAAAAATAAAACTCAAAAATAATGATTAAAAATTATTTTTATTTCTTTCGCTCAAAATAAAATTCAAACTTAATTTACGGCTTCTGTGTGAAACTTTTCGCGGATGCGATTAAATATTCTTCATGTATGATTGAATACCTTTCATATGATACACCACATGTCCTTCAAGGACGAATATTAAGGATCTACTATTTCATTTATTCTTCTATTTTCTGTTGCAGTATGTATGTAGTATGTATTATTTTGGGTATAATATATAGTAATATTGGAAGCCATTGTAAAAATGCATATCTTAAGTTGAGAGTAGATTTGCATTGATACGTATATATATTGAGAATCATTCACAACAACATCCCCGGAAACGAATTGGCACGCAAGGATGCAACCACCGCAATGGTAGGGCCAGAGCCCTACTGCGCTATAGGCCAACACCCAGTAAAAGGGCTTCTAAGAAAGGAAGAGAATGTGCTTAGAACAGCCTCCTGGGTAAACACCAGGGGGATGAGACAAGCTAAAGCGTTAATAAAGAACCACGACCTCAAAAGGTTCCAAAAGTTAATCCAACAAGGAAAGAATGCCCTCAGGATTCTGACAGGTCTCTAAACAGGTCACTGGGAAGCCACATGTACAATAGACTGGCCCTTATATTTACTTTTTTTTTTATTTCAAAATACCGGGCGGAAAAAGATTCGTTTTGGTCCCAAAGATATAAAAAAAAGTTTGGCAGCGATCGGTCTTCATTTAGTGGACGCGCTCGCCCTCAAAATCGAACATTTGAAATATATGGAAAATGAGGGGGATGAGTTTCGAATGATATCTCTAAAAATTCCAAAAAAATTTGTATGAGTTAATTCTTTTTATATCCTTTTAGGGGAATATCATAGCAAAATTTTTTTAATATAAATGTGACTTATTTTGAGCGTAAGCTTGGCCAGAATCATATCAAAAGGGACAATTTATCAAAATTTTTTTTGGTATTTTTTTCGAAGAATTTTTAATATATATGAGATTCTGATTTTTGCTTTTACCCGGGCGGTAAAACTATCGTTCCTGGTCCCAATAGATATAATAAAAAGTTTGGCTGCGATCGGACTATATTTAGTGGACGCGCTCTCGCCCTTAAAACCAAAAATTTAAATTATACTGCCAATATATGGGATGAGATTCGGATTAAATCTCTAAAAATTAAAAAAAAAAAAATTTTAAATGGTTTTCCTCTTTAAATCCTTAAAGGGGAAAACCATAGCAACATTTTACATATTTCTGTTGGATATTTCGATTGTAAACTTGGCCGGAATCATATCAAATCGGCCAATTTTTGAAAAAAATAAAATTTTTCTGAGATGAGTTTCAAATTTAATCTCTAAAATTTTCAAATTTTTTTTAAAGTGTTTTTTTCTAAATATAGTCCAATCGCAGCCAAACTTTTTATTATATCTATTGGGACCGATAGTTTTACCGCCCGGGTAAAAGCAAAAATCAGAATCTCATATATATTAAAAATTCTTCGGAAAAAATACCAAACAAAATTTTGAAAAATTGTCCCTTTTGATATGATTCTGGCCAAGCTTACGCTCAAAATAAGACACATTTATATATAAAATGGTGCTATGATATTTCCCTAAAGGATATAAAAAGAATTAACTCATACAAATTTTTTTGGAATTTTAAGAGATTACATTCGAAACTCATCCCTCTCATTTTCCATATATTTCAAATGTTCGATTTTGAGGGCGAGCGCGCGTCCACTAAATGAAGTCGGATCGCTGCCAAACTTTTTTTCATATCTTTGGGACCAAAACGAATCTTTTTCCGCCCGGTATTTTGAAATCTATTTTTAAGGGCCAGTCTAATGTACAAGTTGGGAATAGCAAATACCCAATAATGCGATGCCCCTGCGAGGCGCAGACTCAGCAGATTTAGGGGGGATTTTATGTACATTGTACATATTTTTTTTAAAATAAAAAAAACATTTTTTTTCATGCCCTTACCGGGATTGGTTGATTTCTAGTCTCAGTTCTTAACCACTACGCCATTTCTGTTAAGGGGGTATTCCTCATGTCAAGGCTGTTTTTTGGACCTTTTTTAAAAAAAATCTTATTTGAAAACGCAAAGAGATTTTCGAAATCTGTTTTTTTTATTTTGTTACAAACAGATAAAAGTAAAAAAAAAATGTTTACTGCTTCGATGCGAGGGCTGTTCCAGAAGTTATCAGCCGTCAATGTGGGTGTCCAAAAGAAAAGGTATGGTGCTGGCGGCCATGATTCAAGGTCTCCAGGATGTCAGAAATGAAAAGTGAAAATGGATGAAATTCTGGTCTGAACCTCCAAAAAAATGTTGTGTTTTTTTTTTGACAAAATGGCGGCCATTTAATTATGAAAAATCTATTTTTGGCCGTTTTTTTTTGTAGTTTAGTGTAAAAAAAAAAAAAGTAAAAGTTTTTTTAAAATTATAATTGAGGTGACAATTCTGCGTCGATTTCAGTTTTGATCATCAAAATCGGTTCAGTGTAACTGGAGATATCATGGCCGCCAGCTCGAAAAACGTGGTTTCGAGATAAATGCGTTTAAAGTTTGAAGTAATATAAAAACTAATTGTATTTGTGAAGACATTGCTCCACTAAATAGGCTATATCTTCTGAAGTATTTCGAATTTAAAAAAATACTTTTGGGCCGATATTCTCAAATATCCAAGCTATAAAAAAATGCAAAAAAAAACATCGAAAAAAAATTTTTGCACTTGAGGAATACCCCCTTAAGATAAACCATCCAGTTATATGTGCTATATAACTCTCAATTATCTTTTCGGGCTTCCATGAATTTCAACTGACATAGATAAAAAAAAATGTGAAAACCTTCGGGGTGAATGGACACATATTTTAAAAATTTACATTTTTTTTCCTGTGGAGAATATGTTACATATTATTATAAAGAATTATCATACATTAAAGTCGAGGCGGTAATCCAAGGTTTCTTTTTTAATTAATTTTTAAAATTTCCGTTTTTGTTCACAATTCTTTTCGTCAAATGTCAAATAAATAAGAAATCATTACAATTTTCGAGCGATTGAACCATAGAGCTTAAAAGCAATACCAAAATTCAAATGACGTGTACAACATTTTTTGATTTGAAATTATGTTATAATTCAAGGTAAAATTTTAAAATTTTCTCTAAACATCTCGCAAAGTTTTTCAATGATTATTAATTTATGACCCTGCTAAAGGCCTATACTCAGATTAGATAAATTTTTAGTTTGATACGATATTTCCCATGAATAGAACGCCTTTTCATAATCATTCAGATTTTAAAGCTATTTGAAACTGTTTCTATTCATGTGAAATATCGTAGCAAACTAAAAATTTATCTTATCTGAGTATAGGCCTTAAATAAGGCCCTAAAAATAAAATGAAATAAGGCCCCAACAATTTATATAGAAAACAAAATACACTATTTTGATCAAATTTGGGGCGTTATTTTCTTTTTTGTGGCATTATACCCTAAATAAAATTTTAAAATTAAATAAGAGTCCTCAAAAGAATAAATGAAATAAGAACGCAAAACTAATTTTTGGGGCCCTGTTTAATTTTTATAACAAAAAAGGACCCCAATTTTTAATATGGATTTTTGGGTTCTTATTTAATTTTTCTTATTTTTGCTAAATACAAAAATCGCACGATTTTTTGTATCAAATTTTTATTAATTTTTGATTCAATTTTAGCGCCGCAGAAAATTTTAGACAAAAAATTCGCGCCATTTTTGTATATCAAATTTTTGAAATTGGTGTATTAATAATAATAATAATAATAACATTATTTTTACAATTAACATTATTTTTACAAAGAATTTCAGCACGATTTTGGAACAATACGACATTGATTTTAAATCGTCTGTCGGTAAAGAGAGATACAAATTAAATTAAATTTGAGCGAATTCTGTAATAATTAGTTTTCTATATGATAAAGCGCTTGTGACGTAGTTAACTAATTTTTCCCAGCCTTCATCGTCTTCCCCATTTAATCTAGCAATAATTTCATTTTGCGTGAGTGACGATTTCCCAAAGAATCTAGAACGTATGTTTTTGAGGATTGGGCATCTGCCTATAAAATGTTCTAAGTCCTCGCATTCTTTCATGTTGCATAAGGTACATTCATCTGGCACGTTTCGCAAATGTTTGTTTCTTTTTATGAGATGACATCTTGCTTTAAAAATCCACATTATTTTGTCCCATTTGTGCGTTTGAATAAAGTAGCTCGGTCCTATGCCATGGTCTAAATATCTATAGAACCTATGCGCGCTACTCTTAGCTCTGCTCACTCATAGGATAGTTTTGGCGTAAGGATAATTCCCAGGTACTTGAATTCGTTCACCACCTTTATAGCTTCACCTCTATTTAGTAGTGTTATAAATTACTTTGCAAGCTCTGGTAACCCTAATTCACAACAAAATGCAATTAATCATAGCATTCGTATGGCAGCTATATGATATACTCATCCGATCCGCCTGATGTTAACATTTTTGAAAAGCTTGATAAATATAAAGCACACGTGCCAAGTTTCAATCAAAAAGCTTTGAAACTGTATGCATGGCGAAGCTTTTTTCAAGGGCATCTTTTAATTTGTTTATAACTTCAAAAATGCATAACTTTTAAACTATAAAAGTCTCCATCTTTTTGAAAACACCAAAATTTAAGTTATGTTTAGAGCATTTGATTGTATATCCTCAGAAGCTCTAACATGGTGGTTAACACTGAGAAAAAATTATATGTAATTTTTAGCAACATTTACTTAATATTATTAAGTAATTTAAAAATTTATAAAATTATAATTTGAGTAGATACAGTAAAATTCTTTCCATCGATATCAACTTGAGACCTATCCGATAAACCAATACTGAGATATCACGAAAAAAGTTTGTCATCTTTGTGGATACCCCCATCATTTCAAAAGCAGCTTTGAAATCTACGAAGAACGCATAGGTTTTCCTCTTTTCCTCAAACTTTAGTTGTACGGCTGCTGTCAGATTGTAGATGTTATCCACGGTTGAATATTTCGCTCTAAAACCAGCCTGGAACTCGTTCATCTTATCCGTTGAATCCACCCAATCTGTCAGCCGCTGATTTAGAACTCCCATCATTATCTTTGCACACGCATTCATAAAGGATATGCCTCGATAGATCTCCGCCAAACTTGCGTTTCCTTTTTTAAAAATTGGGAATAGTAGGATGCTAGTTTGGAACTCCTCACGGCCAGTACCTTCATTATAGATTTTTGTAAAGCACCCAGCTAGTTCTCGTAGAAAGTCTGTGCCGGCATGCCGAAAATGTTCGTAAAAAATTCCATCTATTCCGGGCGCTTTTTTCGGTTTCGTTTTTCCCAGCATCGCCTCTATCTCTGCTACTGTTATTGGGTTATCTAGATCGTGTACAACAACTAGAGGCGCCGCGTAGAGTACATCAGAAGCAAATTGTACTGGATTCAGGAGGATTTCAAAATATGCGCTAAATTCAGATGGCTCAATGTCCCTTCCATTACAAGAAGCTGTAGATTGACCTCGCAGTTCCTTCACAAAATTCCACCAGTCTTTGGAGTCGCTGACATCGCTTATTTTTCGCTCAAGGTAACCATAGTATCTTGATTTGGTTGATTTTTGTTTTGATGGTCAAATAGGTTGATTTTTCCTCTATTAAGGGTCATAAACTAAATTCTTGATTGATGAGCCTTGGTGGCCGCCTAAACCTCAACCTCTCTGTCAAAAAAAAATATCGGATGCCATTGATTGTCCCAGGATATTAGA
Source organism: Lordiphosa clarofinis (assembly GCA_018904275.1). Taxonomy (NCBI): domain Eukaryota; kingdom Metazoa; phylum Arthropoda; class Insecta; order Diptera; family Drosophilidae; genus Lordiphosa; species Lordiphosa clarofinis. Next base: position 752,420 of record JAEIGQ010000140.1, read on the forward strand.
GGGAGCAGGACAATCATCTAACTGATTGTTCCTTTTGCCTATCGAAAGTATCGGTCTATTCAACAAGAAATAAAGATCATAATTCCCACCGAATCGTCTGTTATCAAGATGGCAATTTACAATGATATTGATTATGGAAATGTCTTTCTCAAAGTATATTAACTAGTGTCTTATTCTATTTAAGTGCAATAAAAATCAAGAATAGGATGCAATATATTAAAATTTGGATTGAATTTGCTACATTATTCAACATTGTTTTTACTTTTATTTACAGAAATAGAAGTTGGAAATGAAATCCTGTTTGAATTTCTTTTATAGGGCACATTGTCTTTGGAGATTAGCGTCCAGCAGTAGACGGTCTCATCAGGTTTTAACCATGGTAGCTTTTTTCCATGTTGGACACGTCCTGATAAAATTTTTTCACGTCCTCTAAGGAAAAAGTGGTGGAGTTTATTTTGAAAGAGTTTAAAATTAAATGTTATTAGTCTATTTTAAGCCATATTATTAAAATCACACAGTTAAAGTTCGAAAAAACGACCCTTGAATAAAAACTATATTTTTGCCTATTTTGACAAAAAAAGTCTTGGAAACTCCACTTTATTTCCGATTTCTGTATTTGAGGGCTTGTTTTAAAGTAAATTGAATAGTTTTTACTGTCCAATTAAAAAACATAACAATTTTGTATAAATTTAAAACTACAAGCGTTTTAATTTCGATAAATTTTCAAATTTGGCAAAAAAAAAAATTTGTTTTCTCCATTTGAGCCCATAGCGTTAAAAGCACACGAGCTCTTTTTTGTCCGAGAACAAACTGTTTGGCCAAGTTTTTTCTTTATAAATTTGTCTGGATCATTAACGTCGTTTAAAAAACATAAAAGTTATGAGAGTATAAGGGGGGGTAACTTTTTGAAAAATCGAAAAAAGCGTTTATTGATAATATCTCTCATTTTGTCGAGCTGTGTTATCAATTAATGGGGAATCAGTTTTCGAAAGCCATTTACCATTAATTGTTTCCAGATCCAGATTTCTAATTCAAGTTTAACTTTTGTAAATAAAAATAAAGGCCATATAGTAGCAGTCTTTTTTGTATTACTTTGCTCTTCTGCAAAGTGGCTTTTTTTTTCTTTGGTACATGCTGATTGAGACTATTTAAGCGCTCAAACAATTTGATGTCAGCAAACAGGGCTGGAACCATACAAATCCCCATGCGTAATCACATTGGCCATCTTTTCGATCTCTGTTGGCTGATATGCTCAACCGGGTTTGGCCTTTGCATTTTTCCACTTAATTTGACGCAACTGTAATTTTAGCTTTCTCTCGTATATCCTGCAGGAGTTTAAGGTTACTCATAGTGGAGGAATTGCGCAACTGGTTCGGACTGGGTCTTCGTTCTTGCTCCTCCTGTGGTTTGTTGTTAAGTTATTTTTATCCAAGTTCATTTTGACCGCACGGTCGCCAGGTAATATATATTTAAATACTTTTCAATCAATCAATGTTAAGTACATAGTTTTAATAAAGTAGTAAAAGGTGATTTTTTAAGAGCTATAGGAAAGTTTTAAAAAAAAAAACACATAAAATTCAGAAAAATGCATGAAATCTTTATTTGAATCTATAGTACGGTCCATATGCAAATGTTGATCGTGACTGCGCCTAAAATGGTCCATCCGCATAGTCCAATGTTGGCATACTCTTTCCAACATTTCGGCCGGTATCTCACGAATAAATGCTTCAATGTTGTCTTCCAATGCGTCAATTGAAGCGGGTTTGTCTGTATAGACGTGAGCTTTGACATTGCCCTACAAAAAATAGTCTAAAGGCGTTTAATCGCACGACCTAGGAGGCCAATTGACTGTTTGTTGAGTAACAGAGGACCAATTGCTGCGAACGGCGACGAATCGATAATTGATGGTCATCATTAACACTGGCCGATACAGCTGCGATATTTTCTTCAGTTCGCACTCTACGTAAGCGTGTTGGTGGTTTAATGTCCAACAATGTAAATTTGGTACGAAATTTAGTCACAATAATCTGAATTGCCGCTTCAGAGGGTCGATTGAACTGACCATAAAATGGAAGAAGCGCGCGATGAACTTACTTAACAGAGCTCGTATTTTGATAATAAAATTCGATAATTTGCAAGCGTGGTTCGTTTGTAAGACGATTCATGGTTAAATTATAAACCAAACTGACGATGTTAGACAGTGAAACAAAACACGGAACGTGCGTGAGCTGTTTAAACCAGTCTTGCCAAAAAGATAATAGCTAAAAAATCACCCTTTGTAATTCATTTTTTTCCTTTTTGATGATTCTTTGCTTGAGTCTTTGATATTAATTCTTTGTCGACTCTTTATTAACTGTTGTACAGAATATGTATGTATAAAATCCTTCGTAGCCTATGCTGCATGACTTCGCTGCCGGCAGAGACGTTGGTGCATTATGTATAACTTAAATGCTCAGCGCTGATAGCAGCGCGAGCGCTAGAGAGAATGTTATATAAAATAAATATTTCCTCCAGGGTTCCTCCCAATCCGCTTCTCTGCCTCTTGGTTACGCCAGTCCTCTTGTCGAGATGGCGCTGGTCACCAGCTGGAACTTTTAGTCAATTTACGTTGGGAGGGTGACTGCCCTCCTTTACCTATGGCCTTGTGGCTCTCGCGTTGGTTTACATATTTAGTGTCGTTGATAATGGTGAAGAGGCTGAACGTGACGAGGAACGTGCCGGTTGTGGTGATCTCCGGGCCATTGTCTGTACTGACTCTCGCAGAGCACTCGTTGATAATAATAACCCCGTCGTCCACAAACGTAATGTGCGCTAGGTGGCTCGGTTGAGTGTGGCAAATGGCTGTGCCTCCTCTGTGTAAAGCGCGGGCGTATGTGTCAAAGCAAACTGTTACTGCCAATGTGTCCTTGTCGCATTCTGCTACGATGTCTTCTTGCAGTTGCAGAATTATGTGCTGTCGTGACACCGGGAATACGGTAACCTTCTTACAAATAAATTTAACATTAGGATACGAAATAAGTAAGGTTTGCGGAATGAAATACGAACAAATTTTTTAAGAATTGGAAAAATACATTTGATGTCTGAGAAAATTACATTCCAGATATAAATTAATGTTTTGTCGATAATGTTGAGCGGTAACATTTGGATGCTAACATTACTCGCGTAATTCGTGAGATACACGTAGCAATTATAGAAAGAGTGATTTAAAATTTTAAAAATTGTCAAAATCCAAATTTACCATTTACGGTGTTGCTACGGTCATCATTTGAATGAAATCATCTTTAAAATGAAAATGTCAGAGCTTGTTCTTTCAGCCCATAATAGTGATTCAACAATCTAATTCTGTTTTTTATAATTTATTTTTAATTGAAAAAAAAATCCTCTTGATCGCCCTTTACGGTCAAAATATTTTGGAACTCTCTGTTGCATTCATTCAACTTATCGCTGCTGTGCGTTATCTAGGCAGCTCATATTTGGGGTAATTCATGCAGGAATAGCAGCGATTCTTTTTCAATAATTGGTTTTCTGAATGTGTTTTTTCAAATTTTGTGCGAGCTTTTAGAAAAATGTTCGTTTTTCATTCCGCATACCTTATATAGATAATGTCCTCTGAATGATCTTAATACTAGACGCTTCTACGAGACTGGCAATAGGGACTTCTACTGACTGTTCCATGAGAGGCTTCAAATCGTTATGATCGAGAATAGTGGGGTTTATTACGTTAGACTTTGCAAGAGTAATTGTGAGCATGAGGTTTTGGATTTCTGTTATCAGCATTTGGTTTCTTGCCAAAAGGGCTTCATACAAGTGAGGGGTATTAACCATTTCATTATTTTTTGCCTTAATTATTTGATTTACAGTCTCTGTGAGTTGATTTATTTTTTTCTGGGTTTCAGAATTTATAATTACTTGCCTAATGTTGGAATCTATAAGTTGGGACTCGGACATCTTTATCTTTTCTAAGTCTGAGGCATCAGGAGTACCCGCTATCACCTTGAGAGCTGTGCCTAAGAAATCTAAGATTCTTGCTATTCTGTGATTTACCATCAATGCTGAGAGAAGGTTTCGGATGTGGTCGATGTCAATGTCTAATAGTTTTCTCATGTGAGATTCAGGGAAATACTCGGACAACTTTTCGGTTTCGCTTACTATGTTTAAGAAGTCTGATAAATTACTAGAATGTCTCATAAAGCTATGCCGCTCCCACACTAAAACATTACCCCCTAATACAGGAATGTACCTGGTGTGCGAATAGTCGGTAATCCGAGCATTTGCTGCGGCAAGTATAAAAAGGAGTACGCCCACGGACCTGTAAGATAAATTGGACGTATGAATGGGTGTGTGGAAATGCATATTGCTAACTAGTATGTTTGTGCTACTATTTGATGTTGTCCTTGTGCACCACCCTCCCCTTAATAAGAACAGATGTTCCCATGTCTGCCAGTATCTTTTCCTCTGAGCATAATGGTGTCAGTTTGTTACCTAATCGTTTATTGTTCTTTAAGAACACTTTTTCTCCTACCTCAAATATCCTGTTTTGTCTGTCTGGGTTACACCTATCTAGGTTTGCCTGCTGTGCTTTGGCGATTTTTTCTCTAATCGCCTGTCCAAGTTCTCTTGTCATTGCATGTACTACTTCAATGGGTGTTTTTTCAGTGACTGAATGGAGTGACCTATTGTACTCTACCGTCGCCCTCATTATTAGTTCTGCTGTGTCATCAATTCTTTTGTCGATTTTTAGACACCTAGCTATCTCTATTAGAGTGCTGTGGAAACGTTCCACCTGACCATTCGATGTGCTATGTAACGGAGGCGCGTTTACTATATATATTCCTTACCCATTTTTAAGAAGAGTCGTTATCGTTTCCGAGTTCAAGGCAGCTTCATTATCGCAATGTACTGTCCTGGTGTCTGGGAAAATGTTCACCAGTTGCAGGATGGGCGCTTTTAAGTCAGTGATTGTACGTGAGGCTATTTGTTGTACCACTGCGAATTTAGAAAACTTGTCAATGCAAGTTAGAAATTGCTTTTTATCCGTGGAACAAAATTTCTATGTGAAGCATTTCACCAGTATACGATGGAATGTGTGTAACTCCTAACTCTTGCTTTTTAGGATGCCTGTCATATTTGGCTTTTCTGCAAACCTTGCAATTCACAACAATTTCATAAGCCATCTTTGTCATTTTTGGGAAATAATAATCACGTATTATCTGCTTAACGTTTTCTTGCGCTGCCCTATGTGCACGATTGTGGTCGGTCACAAGCATTTCTACTTGCTCGTTTTTATCAGTAATATCAGAGACAACATCTCATCATCCATCTCTTTATCTTCGCATTTGTGTTTCTATCAGAAACTGAAAATGTGAGAGGCTGGTGATGTGTGAAAATTCTTGTGTCTTTTTTGCCATATAAGTAATTGCGAAGTTGCTGTAGGGCCCACACAATGGCCAATAACTCCCTCTCATTCGTGGCATAATTTTGCTCACTGCTTTTTAATGTTCGCGATATCATGGTGATTGGTCTACCCCCTTGGGATAGCACAGCTCCAATACCATTTGCCGATGCATCGGTAGTTAAGTCGAATGGTTCTGAGAATTCCGGACACATTAATGTAACGTCTTCTGACGCCAAAATGTTTCGTAGGCGTTCAAACGCATCTCGCTGAGTTTCATTAAACTCAACTCTGATCTTTTTCGACATATGCTTGCTAATAGAGCCGTTTTCACCCCTCAGCCAATCTGTCAGTGGTCTTGCGATTGAAGCAAAGTTCTTTACGAACCTTCTATAGTAACTGGCCAAACCAAGGAATGACCTAAGACCAAATAGGTTCTTGGGCTCTTTATATTCCTGTATGGTTTTTACCTTTTCCGGGTCAGTTTTTGCACCCCCTCTAGTTACTATGAAACCCAGATACTCAACACTTTCCTTGAAAAATTTGGTTTTATCCTGTGAGACTGTCATGTTTGCGTCCTCTAGAAATTTCAATAAGACCTCAACATGTTTGAGGTGTTCACTCTCATTCTTTGAAAACACTATTATGTCATCTGCATACACATAACATATTTTCCCTATGTGTTCTCTTAATACGTCGTCTATGGCTCTCTGGAAAATACTTCCAGCATTTTTTAAGCCAAAAGGAAGACGGCAGAACTCATATTTTCCCCCGTTTACTGAGAAAGATGTCTTCTCGCGATCATTTTCTGAGAGGTAAACCTGGTGATACCCTGATTTTAAGTCAAGGGTTGTAAAAAATGGTGCCTTTCCCAAATTCGCTAGAATCATAGGAATGCTAGGCATCGGGTAACGATCAGAGATGGTTTTGTGAAACTGACTACATCGCAATACATGTACTTGACTGGCTCGGACTTCCCGTTGTACTCTAGCGCCAACGTATGCGGATTTAGAATAACTCCAGCCTTAATAATAAAGTCAAAGCCAATTATGGCATCAAATGGGTCTAGTGTGCCTAGCAGAAAGAATGGGGTTGTTTTACCAAATATTTTTATTATGGTTTTCTCTTTAATTTTACTGGATCCATGTATGGAATTTACAGCAAAAGATTTCTCCACCGGAATTATATATCGGAGCTCCTTTACGGGCTTAATATAATTCAACGCCGACCCTGTGTCTATCAAGATTTTTATTGTTCTCCCAGCCAATTGTCGTTCGATGAACGGTAGCCGGGAGTCTGCATTAAAAAATTGAGCTGAACACTCTCACTTTCAGATTCACTGTCATCATCCAAACTGGTCACTGCCTCTTTTGCGGCCTGTTTATATTTTTGCTCATCTTACCCTTGACTTCCTGAGTCACCTTGTGATTTTGTGATTGTGATTTTGATTCTGATTCTGAACGTTGCCCGTACCTGGCTTCCCATATTCAGTACGTTGTCTAAACTTGGAGGATGAGTCCGTATCCATTCTGACCTTGTTCGCGACTTGGGTTATGATTCTGTTTGTTTTTGTAAGACGGGTTTCTCTCTTAATCCCTGTCTTCCCTGTTATTTTTGTTTTGTTTGGAATGGGGACGATTTTTATTACTTCTAGTTGCTTGGTTTCTCTCTTCCATGGCCTTAGCATATGAAGCTGAAAATATACTTCGTTCAATACTCGCTTCCGCTTCCCTAGCCATTGCCAGTGCAGAAGGCAAGTCTTTGGGTTTTGACGGAAGCACAATTGCTTTTAAAGACCGTTTAAGTCCCGAAATAAATGCATGTAATGCGTCATTTCTGACTTCATTACAGATTAATGAAGCTGCTTCAGCTTCATGCGTCATGATCACTTTGTTTGTAACGAGGGTGAGCTTTCGCTCCACGTCGTCGAAATACTCCATGAGATTCATATCACCTTGTCTAACCATTTCTAAATTTTGACGTAGGAGACGTAGTGACGTTTTATCAGCATACGTGCAGTCAAGACGCGCAATTATGGCGTCGAAATTAAGCTGTTATGTGTAGACAGCGGATTTTGCATATTTGCATATTTTGAACCGCATGTCCGATTTAAATTCTGATTGCGCACATCTTATTTTTATTGAAATATGATCTAAGTTCGCTAAAAACATTTTTGCATAAATTGCATATTTGCATATTAAAATATGCAAATATGCAAAAACCTATTTTATATGAAATTACATATTTCAGATCAATTATTATCCTACTAGGCTATGGTTATTAAAAGTTAACAACAGAAAATCAGTGATAAAAATCATGAGTGATTTAAAAACGGCTAAAAGATTTGCAATCAAACTGTTTTGAAATACATATTTCCATATGAGGTACACACCCTTAAGAATTTTAAACACAAAACGAAGCATATAAAATTTTTGTCCGAAACCACGCGATTTTTTGGTCTGTATGATCTATCTTCGTGTCAATCTAAACTTATATTAAAATTAAGCAAATGTTTTTAAAGGGGATCGACAATCACTTCCTTTTTAGCCGTCTTTAGTTGCCAACTATTAAATCTTTTTTGACAGTCTATCGATCTTGATCCACATTAAATAATATATAAATTATCGCGACTTTTTGGACCGTAGTATCGAGCCATTTACGCGTCTACAATCGCCGTCTATCAAATCTTAATAATTCCCGAAACTCATAAAATTTTGCAAATTTAGCGAAAAATCCAACCTCAAATATAAATTTTTGGCAGTACGTCTAAGACTTTATATCAGCGATGGCCAGCGAGAGCGAGGCCATAAAGTGAGAGTGTATTAGTGTGCAAAAACAAAGCTCCGTGAATTTGCTTCGACCTAATCGCTTCGAACTCTGTCAAGCGACTGACGCTGTCTTACTCTCTCGATGTCAGCGTCGGCAAGCGTTCGGGTCATGTATGTGTGAATAGCGAAATGTTTTCGCCCCCGGGATGGAACCGAGGGCCAACGCTGCTTTATATATTTATTCGTCCATTTAGACTTCAAAATTATCTTTGGTCGTATGAAAAATTCGCAAATGGTGCGATTTCTTGAGCCGTTCCATCTACACCTCCTATTTACCCGTCTACATTGCCATCTTCATAATAATCTTAGGTCATACGAAAAATTGGAAAATTTTGGACCATTCAATCTACGCCTCTTATTTGTTAAAGCCTGCTCTTTCGGAGATTCTCAAATGCAAAATTTTACAAATTTCGCGGCTTTAGGACTAAACCTCTTGTATACGCTTCTTTAATTGCTATCTATCCAATCTTCATGATTATCTTAGGTCCTTTGATTTTTGTGACCCTTTGATCTACTCCTCCTTTTTACTTACCGGCTTACGCTTTTTTATGAACAATTTGAAATTATTCAATTCGCAAATCACTGACTTGTTGCCTAACTGCATTAATTTCAGCTTGGAAACTTGCCTGTTGTTGTGCCAACGCATGACAGCGCTGTCCACTAAAGCCCGAATTTGATTCACGTCCATGTCTGGTATTATTTGATCTTGCGCAAGTGTTTGGTCTTCCTCATCCCAACCGTCCTCACTGTCGTACTCAATTTTTACCTCTCTATACGGACCTGCCCAGCTCATCAGTGTCTGTTGAATGAGTCTAGGTTAATATTTCACTTTAATGGCCGATTTGCTACACCCGGAAAATAAATTCTCACAAATACTTTCACTTTTGCAACAAAAATTATTTTTTATTTTTTTTTTTTTATTGTTTTGGATTGATTTGAAATCTTCCAGTGAACATGTTTTTCTTTTTCCTAAGGGATCTTAGAATCTTGGTTCTGCTCAGGACTTGAGTTTTTCCTTCGTTTGGGCGCCAAACAAATATTTCCTCCAGGGTTCCTCCCAATCCGCTTCTCTGCCTCTTGGTTACGCCAGTCCTCTTGTCGAGATGGCGCTGGTCACCAGCTGGAACTTTTAGTCAATTTACGTTGGGAGGGTGACTGCCCTCCTTTGCCTATGGCCTTGTGGCTTAAAGGTTGATAAGGAATTATAACGGCCTTGCCGGAGTTGAATGACGAGCCGAACTGCTCTTTATTGAATATAAAATCAAACTAAAAACTAAATGGGTTGCCAGCCAAAGCTGAAGGCAAAAGCTGACAAATACAAAGTACAAATTCCTAAGCTACAAATACAAAAATGCTAGCTCGACAAAAGTGATAACGCTGCTCTCGCATACTTATACGTACGTAAAGAAGGGACGGCCGCGCATGCTAGACATGTTGACTCGGCACTTCTTCTGTCCATTGCATATTCGTGCGATCATATTACTTTTGCACTTGAATTATGCTTGGGACTTTGGTTTACGTTAACATTGGAGCCAAGTGTTACAATGTGTTTGATATTAAAAGACACTGAGTACAGTGTGTATTCGCTATGTATGTTTGGTACAGTATATTACATTATCCAATGGTAAATTGGCTAAAAATATATAAATCGTTTTTTATGGCAAACATCCCACGAAAGGCTGTTTGCTGAAACCTGGCACTTAGAATAGGTATAATTTTAAGTGTTACGTCAGCTGTAAGGGATTGAAAAGAGGGTCAAAAGAACACGAATTTTTATTGCGGTATGGGTCATTGCTCGGATTTTCCAACATCTGTGAAGGGATTAACAAAAAACGGAAGATTGGCACCCCATATGCATCAGAGGTAATTGATATTATAGTTATATTCAGACTATGCCAGGTTTCACCCTTGGATAAACCAAAATACAATCTGTAACTGCAATAGGACAAGTCTCATTCAAATACGCCAACGCAATCGTTTTAACGCCATAAAATCTCTTCAACTTTTTTTTTTGCATATGCAAATATTGACAACAACAACGCCTTTACGCAGCGAGCAGCGGGTGCCTGCACGCTTGCAGGGGTGTGCACACACGAGCAGCGTGCAGAACTTGCACTCTGGTCGTATGCAGTGGGTGCCTGCTCACGAGCAGCGGGCGGCTCGTAAGCGAGCAATTCCGAACCCTGCCTTTTTGGGGTTGTTCAAGGTTGCACGGGAAGAAGCAGGCATTGAGAGAGAAGATTACGAACTACTCCAAAGGAACTCCAAATAAGATTGCCGCATCTCATTTTCGCTGCAATGTCAATGCACTTCCAGCAAGTCTAGGTGAGGCCAATTTACGAAATTTTTTTATTTGCTTTACCGTTCTATTAGGGTCTTATAAACGTCCTGTAAATCTTTCAAGCTGATGTGACCATAAGTATGTTCTACAAAAATAAACAACATAAATTTTTATTTCCGAAGGGTATCGATCGAAAATCGAATTTTTAAAAATCCTGCTGAGAAACTAAAAAGAAGTAAAAAATCATCACTATTATGAACAAAAAAACAAATTTTGAAAAAATTTAACTAAGATATTTTTGGGGATCTTTTTAAAGGGTACTGTATACCTTCAGGTGTCATTTTTTAAAGGTTTACAAAAAATAAAATTACTCAAAAACTAAAAGTGATATTAACAAGCAGTTTTTTCATTCGATAGGTAATCGGTTGAATAAAGTTAAGCAATTTTTGTTGTTGTTATACCTGCGATTGTTGTTGTATTTCTGTTCAAAGTCAACCAAAAATTTCAAACATAGGCCCATGGTTGAAAAATTTTTATGAGAACGGATGATCTGAATTTAAAACTGAATACGGGGTTTTGTTAAGAATTGATGTAATTCTGGTGTGAACTAGAATATTTTTGATCGGTCAATAAATGGCGAAGTTATGGGGTTTCAAAGTCAAAATTTCAGAAATCGACTTTTTTCCCACTGTATTCGTTCTAGCTTCGTTATTTGATGACCGATCAAAAATATCCAAGTTCACACCAGAATGGTGGGTATAGGAGCAATTGAAAAAAAAGAATTTGAAAATCGGTCAACAGGTACTCTTTGAATCCGATATAATCGCAGTATAAAGTTTCGACATCTGTTTTCGATGAAATAAAAATTATTTTTAATAAATGTAAAAATTGGATTTGGTGCATTTGGGTGTTAGCTTTCACACAATATTATAAAAATCGGTTAAGAAGTTCTCCAGAGATTTGGGTCAAAGTGCATCAAGACATAGTAAAAAATAAAATCTTTAAAAAGTTTCCAAGTAAAATTTTTTTTTCCAAAATATTGAACATTTTATAAATATTTATAAAGTTTTTGACCAAAAAAGTGAAAAAACTAAAAATTTCTCAAAATACGAGGGTCGATGAAAGCAATTTTCATATAAAAGGGTCGGGAATTGTTTTTGTTTATTTCTGTAAAACTGAGTTTTGGATCTGCTTAAAAGAAACTGTAAAACCAGCTCGTCAGGGTTACGATATATTTACATAATCGTGTGTTGAGCAAGGTTTGTTTACATTTGTGGGTCGGATTGTGGGGATTTTACTTCCTTTTTTTGAACTTCCAAATATGTATGAAAAGCTTAAGGTTTTTCAAATTAACATAAATTTTTATTTTGAGTCAGCGAAAACAAAATTATTTCTGAACCCCGGTTCGAACCTGAACCTAGGTTCAGCGACCTTCTGAACCCGCTCCGTAAACCCGAACCCAAAAAGTTTGAAGGGTTCTAACCTCGGAGTGAACCCCTTCCGATTTTCATAGTGTCAGTGGGAAATCACTGTGGTTGGAGCGAGACGACCTTATTCTTAAATGCATCCAAGGAGCGTAAGTGACAGCGATCAGCTGACCCATAAGTATCTAGAGCAGTGGTGCCCAAACAGATTGTTCAGTTTGACGAAATGTTCGTCGTTAGTTGAGGTGTTCGTGACTGATATAATAGAAATGTTTCTATCTTGCGATGGTTGGTGCGAACATGTTCGTCAATGGAGGGGAACATTTTGACGAGCATCATTTATAAATTTAGGTCAAATATTTGTAGACTGAACACGTGCCCAAATGAGCAATGAGTTGTTGCTGGAATTTATTGAATTCCCCCAAATTGATAATAATCGGCGAACAAGTTCGTCGAACAAATTCGTGTGTGGATGGCCTGCTGAAGTAAAAGTGAACAGCTGACTAATTTCTGACAGAAGCGTTGTCGACTGAGCAAAAATTTTAAACCCTCGCAAAGAGTATTATAATTTGCCCAAAAGTTTGCAACGCCTAGAAATATTCATTTCCGACCCTATAAACTATGTATATTTAGCTTTGTCCGTCCGTCCGTCTGTTTCTTCGCGAACTAGTCCTTCACTTTTGATGCTATCGAGCTAAAACTCCGTATCGGGGTCCGTCTTCACAAACAACATTAAACAGATAAAATTATCAAGATTTTCCCAAAGAAACAATATTTTTTATCAACATTAAAACCTATACATTAGGGTGTCCCAAAAAAATTTGTTTTGCACCGACATTATTAAGATTTTTGATTTTTTTAAATAAAATTTTTCCGTACATTTTTTTTTAAATTAAAAAAACTAGTGATGCAGTTTAAAATATGGTTAAATTAAAAAAAAAACCGAAACTAATAAAGTCAAATTTGCTCTTACCGTTCCATAGTTATACTCTTTTAAGGCTTTGTACTCATTGCATGAAACTAATAATATTAAAAAATTGTTTTGTTAAATTTATGCGCTGCAATGGCCGTTGTGTTTCATCCGAAATAAAAATTCATATTTTACTTCTTCTTCTTCTCCTACGAGTCTCAGCGGCCTGTCGCGCCGCTAAAAAATGTTTGTCAGTTTTGCATCGAATTTGCTTTAAACTTTGAGTAATGATATTAATTGCGTTTACTGTTTAATATTCCTCTTTCTTTCTTTCGCGGAGAATTCATGCAACACAGTACAAACACTAAAAAAAACGGCTGATCGTTTAAAATTTTCACACAACCTGCTCAGATATATTCTTTAAACCTAATTCTATATTTCTATTTGTCAAAAATCGTAATATCGATTAGCGCTTCGATTGTATTTATCCAATAAAAAAATCTGTTTGTTTTTTTTTATATCGGATGAACTATACCAGACAAATCGTGGTCACCGCCATACACCTTTTTTTAAGACCTTCAGAAAAGTTTGTCAGATTCAATTCTTTTCACAATAAATTGATAGAAAAACGTCCTTTTTCGGTCTTCTAACAGCGGATAACCCCTTAATTATTTTACTTAAATGTCTCCAAATTACAAACTGTGTCCAATTTGCTCCTTAAGGTTTAAGTATGTATTTTAATAGGTTTAGAATTTCTATATAATGGTGTTCATACCTTGCACAGTTATACGCTTTTTCGTTCTAATAAAAAACAAATAAATTTTTGTAAACTTCACACTTTTTTGTTTTTATTTTCATGGCTTTACTTTGTTTCAGCTTTCTTTTATTGCTATTTTTAATACTTTACGCAATGGATTGATGTTTTTGAATCTCGATTTTCTTTATTGTTGTAGGGCCGATGCATCCAACAAGCTCCTGTAGGATACCCGAGCCCTTAAAGGTTTTAGTGGACAAGACTATGGTGGAGGATAGCCTTTGGATGAAACAGTCGATTTTGCACGACGTTACTCTATCTGTGGCCGAGTCCAAGTCACATTATGTTGTGTTGAAGCCGGTTCCAGCTATCCCCAGCATCAACATTCCAGACGAAGACTCAAGCGTTTTTGCTTACGCAAAGGATGACTGTAATAGCATTCCCGAAAACGAGAATAGTGGAGTGCTGCTTAAGGAGACCACGGTCTAAATAGATATTCACCTAATCTATGTTCCCCTTTCCGATGTATTATTGCTGTTGTGTGTTGCGGTTAATATTAAATAAATATTTGATTGTAAATGAGAGAATACTGCCCATTTTATTACAATGTTGTACAATTTCCATAGTCAGTGAACATAATTGAGAGATGTCCAACTCTTTATAATCGAACATTTAATTTATTTTCTATAGAAAGGATTACGATTTGTAAGCGAGTCACCACTAGTCCACCCTTTTCAACTATTCGATTAGTTTCTTTGCCTTGAAGTATCTGCGCAGATACAAAACTTGCCAAGTGGCCAATCCAAGCAAACAGCACATGCTGAAAATGCTGAAAAACAGAACCCGGCTGTTGGTTTTTTCTGTAATAGAGGCAAAAAGCTAATCAGCATAGATTTCTTTAGGAATGTTAGCTCTATCACACCGTTAGTATCACGCATTTCTTCTTCTCGCTTGCGCATCTGAACAAAGTCGTCCACGATTGAGTCGGACAGGTCTTCCAAGCGCTTGAGGTCGACTTCCAGTGGCTTGAGTTTGGAGGCCTCACCAATCTGTTGATGAGGTGCAAAATATGTTTAATTTACTTATACAGCTATACCAACAAATTTTTGAACTCACGCCTTCGTAGCTCTTTGTCTCAACTCCTTTTTTGGTTATCAGCGAGACTTCTTGCGGAATTCCTCTTTGATCTGTAAACGATTTTTGGTTTAAATATTTTCGTGCAAAAAAGTTATTAACATACGTGGTGGCACTTTGGAGATGAAGCAGATCTCGTACGCATCATATACCTCGGACGTGAAGCTGAATTTCCCCTTAGTAATATGCTCCTTTTGAGATAATATGTGTCCTTTGGTGTCGCGAGCCTAAGTTTAGTAGAAGTTTACATTCTCTGACATGAAGTGCAGATCAGCTTAACTTACGATGTAGTCAATCACTTGCCCGGGGACGTCGGAGACTTCAAATTCACCCATTACCAACTGGTTTGCCTGCATATCTTCTTTCAGACATTTTTGTGTATTCGGGGACAAGTGAAACATGACGCTGTGGCACGGCCAAGCAAAGCAGAGGACCGCAAGAGAAACTATTGCCGCATTCAAAATCATTTCCTCTATAATCACCAAATATTCTAGGATTGACAAATACAGATGAGGTGGCTTTTTGCTAGGGTTAGAGATGAGCGGTTGTTACGAGTACTCTCTTTTGTAACGAGTCAGAGATGATATAAAACAGCAGATGGGTATCGCCAAAAACATCGATATTTATTTTACGTATTAGTGGTATTCCTGAAAGTTGATTTGTTTTTGATTTGCTTTCGTAGAAACAAAAGCAAAGCAGTTGGTGGAACGACCTTGATTTCATTTTAATTTGCTTTCATACAATTTACACACATATACAATTGGACAGATCCAAGGAGGAAGGGCAGAAAAAAATTGGGGAAGAATATGTAACTTCGAACTTTCCAGGAGAGCTGTGCAAATAAGTAACCATGAACATCTTTGACCAAGTCAAGCAGTTCTCTAAGAGAACTGTAACATTGAAACAAAAGCAAATCGAAATCAGCTTTGAAGCTTATTTTTACGAAATAAATTAGTATGACCTTGATTTCCTTGCATTTTCGGGGCACACTGCTCATTTTGTATGGAGCAGCTGTCATCAGCTGTTTCACGAAATCAAATCGAAAGCAAATCAGAAGCAAATCACTTTCAGGAATACCACTAATATATCACATTCATATTGCAATTAGTGATGTAAGCTATTGGGGAAGAGTAAAGCTAATTTCACACAGACAAATTAATTTACACAAACTGTCATGGCGGAGTTTGACTGATTTGTGTTCGAATTTGTTTTGGTGCGAATTAAATTTTAATTGAAATTTGCCGAAATTTCGAAATTTTCAATTGAATTTGGCTTAGTGTTTGTTGTAGAGGAATTTAATTTTGAATTTAAAACCGTCATTATTTAAATGTTTAAATAAGTTAAGCCGGTTGGCAGCCCGTGACTTTGAATTAGTTGCCAGCCCGTACTTTTAGTCGATAAGCATTTTCTGTATCCATTGTATCGCTTGATCGATAGGTATTTGCGATAAATAATCGATTGTGTTTTCAGTGTAAAAAAAAGCCCGTGAAGGAAAAAGAGCGTGAGTGCCGAATTCTTTTGTTAATTTCTAAGTTTAATTTTGTAACCTACATCTAGGTAATAAAACCTTACACCACAGTATAGAAGAGCTGAAGGAGTCGTTCATTTACTATTCTGAACGGACGGGAGCACCAACAGTGTTAAACTATTGTGGTATGTCGATAGCCGCCGTCAAATTATTGACTTCGTGCGATACATTTAAGCTTTAAAGCTAGGTATCGAGACACTCGAAATTTTTGCGCAGCGGAAATTGTTTAATAATTTCCTGAGCCGCTCAGACAATGTAGTGTGACCAGGCAACAGCAAAAAATTCAGCTGTTGCTTATTTAAGAAATTGGCGGGCTAATTCAAATAAAATTAAAGAGTTAAGAGAATTGATAAAGGAAGTCACTGGGAGAAAATTAAAGGTCATAGACAATGTCATGGTCAATTTCATGGATGCATCTTTTATGTGGCTGAAGGTATAAACAGTGTCCCTTGTTACTGTATTGGCTTGCTTGAGCGGAACTTATCCCCTAAGACATCGAACGATTATAATTAGCACATTAAGTTACAGCCAGCTCCATGCATATTGAATACCTAAAGGTAGCCACTGGAGCGGCTGGAGCAACGGAAACTATCACAGTAAGCCGGAGAAAACACTGCTACAATGGGCTATGGAGACTGCTAAGGTTCAGTGCTGCTTGGCCGTGGGCTGTGGAGGCTACGGAGGTTTGGACTCGTTTGGTGTGCACACATTGCACATTGGGCGAAATGGCAGTTTTTTTTGGCAAAAACCCTAATTTTTTTTTTTTAATTTTTATGGTTATAATAATTTTTTTCATTGAGCAATTGTCCCTCCTCATCGAAAATATTTAACTTAAATTTTATTACACAACCGTTGTTTAACACCAGCCCTTCAAAGTCAGCTGATTTTGCCACTCTGTATCTGCAAGCGGTCTGATTACAAAATATGTAAATATTTGACAGTCTCCCATTTTTAAACAGTTTGACGGATTGAAATAATTTCAAATGGAAAATAACCGTCAAGGTGTGTAGAAAAGAGTTGTATATGTGTTAATTTATATAAGCTTTTGTTTCGTTATGTTTTCTATGTTATACATAAATCATAATTTTTACGAATCTAACCTCAATATAGTTGTGTTTCGTGGAGCATATCTAGCTAGATACAGCAGGATTCAAAAAAGTGCATATGTGGTAGTATGCGTTATTATGTATATATTTATGTAGAGTTTAAGACATAAGCGGATTTTTGCGGTTTTTCGATATATTTCAATAAGTGTGAGCGAGGTTTCTATTCGTCGTGCGATTTGCTGGAAGTTTGCTTGGAAATGCGTTGCAACATCAACGCCACTTTCGACTGATGAAACGGTTTTAATGGACATTAAAATGAAAGTAAAGTTTTTTTTTGTCAAAGTCAAGAGACTTGTGAATAAAGGCCAAATAAATGTTCGACGGGTTAAGGATCAAAATGTTTGCTGGCTTCCATTAGATATAACATTTGGTTCAAAAAAGGATAATTATGGCAATAAAGGTGGGAAACCACCTCTATTATATGAAAAAGGAAGTTCTTGTCAAAAAAGAAAATTGGTTTCCAAACTGATCTCCTTATTCGTGCAGCGTCTAAGTCTGCTAAGAAGACAAACGATAATACAATACCATTATAAAACGAGAGCGTAAGTTAAACTCGGCTCTAATTTGATGTCGATATCTTAAAAAATGTGGAAGTTATTCAACATCTTTTATTGTGGGGGGCTTGCTATCGGTCTATCGCCTATCGATAACAAAATTCGATACTTCAACCAATATAAGATCCCGCTCACCATATTTTAAGCTCCCTTGGATCGTTTTAGCTTAAAAAGGATATTTCAAAAAAAGGATAGTTTATTGATCTTTATTCTTCATCCAAAGGAGCTGAAAAATGTGAAAAGGATATTTAAAGAACTGGATCTTAGAGGGGATATTTCGAATATCCTTTCTACGGGGATCTTTTTTTTTCTCTGTGTAGTCTCTGATATCGAGGTGTTCATACAGACGGACGGACAAGTCTATATCGACTCTGCTGTTGATGCTGATCAAGAATATATATATTCTATATATATATACTTATATGGTCGGAAATTATTCCTTTTACATTTGCTCGACTTTAGTACACCATGTTTCTTTACGAGTAACGGGTATAATGAATAAAAACATAAAAGTGATGCAATTTTTACATTAATAGTTTTGTAATATTGATGCATATTTTAATGAAAATAACTTCTGTTTTTGACAATAGATTTCCAATTATTCATTCTTTTTAGAAAATAATTTATAATATATTAACTTTAAAGAAAAAGTTATAAAAATAAAATTATGTTTCGATTTGTCATGCATTTTCATATTTAATGCAGTTCTATTATGTGGGCGGCGGACACGGTATCTCGCAGCGCTAAACAAAAAAAATCAAAATTCACAAATAATATGAGCAGCAAATTCCTATAGGTTCAAGTTTCTAGCTTCAAAATTGGAGTTTTTGCCAAAAAATCGGTCGTTCCGCCCACTGTGCATTGTTCACAGAAGACAAATTTATAGTTGTGTCCATAGCATATAAGCGGAATGCATTTGTATCCACTAAGTAAAACACGTTAAATTAATGCGGGCTGCTAAATCTAGTTGGCAAAACAGTCGTCTGGCATTATTACCATTATTAGTATTGTCACTACCAGTCATGGATATAAGCACCAATAAGCCCATGTGTTTTTAGAGTTTCGGTTAAGTTTCGGATTTTCTAGCTTCCACCTTTGCCTCATCCTTCCCGCGGATTTTTGCCATTTTTTAATTGAACGTCTGTTCTGTATAATTGAAATACATTCAAAAATCGAGTACATGCATTGAAAGTTGCTAAGCCATATATAAACAGATCTACATCAACTGGATAACTTTTTACCAATCTTAAATTGTTCATATTTTATGGTACTGCACAACACATTCCACATGTATGTTTAGAGATTTCTGCAAGGGCCATATTTGCTACAACATCTTACTTCTACCACAATTTTTTTGCTACTTATAAAAAGACGGGCCACAAAGATATCATTTTTATTTAGTACATACCTTATCTGAATGAAAAAAAAAGATATTGATTCAACAAACTTAAATTTGTTTGTTTTTTGGGTCAACCAACGAAACCCACAAAATGCTGCCAAATCTTTGCAGGCCTTGTGCTAAACATATGTTCACTTTGAAAGTTCGCAGCTGATCAGGTGCTTACCTTACAGCTCATACAAAAGCTTTTTATAAGCTTTGACAAGTGTTGTCAATTAAAAAAAAACAAAAAATTTGGAATTTTCAAAAATTGAAATTCGACTTAAATCCCGCTAGATTGGTAATTTGGGCCACTGTGAGCCGAGTCGATTTAGCTATGTCCGTCTGTCCGTCTCTCCGTTGGTCTGTCTGTCCGTCTGTATAAACACGTCGATCTCAGAGACTGTAATTGAAGGAGCCAGAAGTTTTGGCATGTATGTAGGTGAATACTGTAGCCACATCGAGTTTGTTTCAGATTTCGAAAATTCGTCCTCCTCCATCTTTTAACAGCGAAAAACGGTATTTTTCTCTGTATAACCGCGTGGATATTACAGACTATAAGAGGTAGAACCACAAATTTTTGCATGTATGTAGGTGTATACTGTAGCCACATCGAGTTTGTATCAGATTTGGAAAACTCCACCTCCTCCATTATTTACGTAATGTTCAATCTTTTAAGAACATTTTGTAAAAAATTTCATCTTCCTAGCTAGGCTGGTGTGGAAATGCCGGAGTTTTGGCCAAAAACGAGATTTCTGGCCCACAGTGCCCTGTAGGGAAGGGCGGGTCACCGCTCACGTTAGCCAGCAGCTTTGAGGATGCATCGTGTTGTCACCGATGGTCACCACGAGGTGTGAGTGGAATTCAGACATAGTAAGCCAGGATCACTTGAGTTCGCCAAGTTGAACCGATCAGCAGCTATCCAGACCACCACCTTAGTTGGTCACCTCAACTATTTTCCTCGATGGGCCGTTGAAATTCCATTGCAAGTTGGTGAAGTCTTTGATGTTATTGACTTCTGTCACTGTAGTTCCGACTGGTCTGCTATGGGGTGAATGATTTTGGTTGCTGTTGCAATTGTTCTTGTGGGTGTCGTGGGACTGGTGTGTGTAGTGCCTCGTGAGTTTACATTGTGTAGATTAAACCGGGGAGTTTTCAGCATGTGAAGCCTAGTCGCGGTCATCAAATCTTAAAATATCTGATTTTAGATTTTAGAAAAATTCTCTATAAAATGTACTGATTTTTTCGAAAATTATGACCTTTCCTGAGCATTTGGGGCAGTTGGACTGCGCTGCGTGTTCTCTCACGTTGTTTTACCCTGAACACTTAAGGTTGCACCATTTATCACACGCGTAGCACAGCTCTGACAAGGCCCCTCGTGTTGTACTCCTATCGCATATTGCGCATGGTGACTATTTGGGACCTGGGTTTCTCTCAATATAACCGGCGCGGAGTAGTAAGAGGCAAGCAGGCCGGTGTTGCTTGCTCAGATAGTGAAAATAAAGAAACTGCCAAAACAAATACTCCACATAAAAATAACACAGTAAATGTTATTTCCTTTCAGTGTTTGAGCGCACTTTTTAAAGCAAGTTACAAAACAGCATGGAACTTCAACCAAACTTAAACGGGATATAAATAATGATTTTTTTTTATTAAGTGTCATATCTGCAAATCAGTCCCCGTAGCACCACAAACAATGCACGAGTCAATCTGACCATATTACATGCATACATCCTGCAATATGGTCACACTGTTTCAAAACAAAAAAATTTTACTTTTGGAATTTTTGTTTTGGCAGCTTCTTTGTTAAGGTGTTTACTCAGCTTCGAGCTCTGTACGCAGAACGACTTAAAATTACTTTAGTCACAGTATTTCATACATTTGAAACACCTTGGCTTTGCTTTGATGCTCATGTGCTGTTAGAAAGTGTTTCTATTTATGTAAGAATATATATATAATGATTGTTTTAGTGACCTTTTGATTGAAAATCATAGAACTTTTTAAGCAGGTCATTTAAGTTTTGGATATTGTCCAAAACTTGTCTAAAACAAGACACGCACAACACCACAAAGGAGGCTGGTTGACAGTATAACGCTATTTCATGAAATCCAATTCAATCATCAGCTGTCTCTGCCTGTCCTTAGTGTGTTGGCAGAAGTTGACAGAATTGCTATAAATGCTTGGGAATCCCAAAGGCAGGTTTGTAGCAAAATTCGTCATCAGCAACAAACGCCAAAAACACAAAGGCCTTTGTGAGTGTGTGAGTATCCCGTGTATCGGCCCTTCTGCTGCTAGTGGGGGAAATTCTTTCCCCGCATTTAACTAACACAGGCGCCAATTGTTTGAATTGCCCAAAGCAATCAAACGGGGATGTTGTTTTTTAATGAAACTATTTTCGGTTTAGTTTCTAACAACTGCGTCGTGCCCACGCATTTTATCACAAAGTGATTGTTTTAGTGACCTTTTGATTGAAAATCATAAAACTATTTAAGCAGGCTCTAGGTCATTTAAGTTTTGGATATTGTCCAAAACTTGTCTAAAACAAGACACGCACAACACCACAAAGGAGGCTGGTTGAGAGTATAACGCTATTTCATGAAAACCAATTCAATCATCAGCTGTCTCTGCCTGTCCTTAGTGTGTTGGCAGAAGTCACCTCATAACAGAATTGCTATAAATGCTTGGGAATCCCAAAGGCAGGTTTGTAGCAAAATTCTTCATCAGCAACAAACGCCAAAAACACAAAGGCCTTTGTGAGTATGTGAGTATCCCGTGTATCGGCCCTTCTGCTGCTAGTGGGGGAAATTCTTTCCCCGCATTTAACTAACACAGGCGCCAATTGTTTGAATTGCCCAAAGCAATCAAACGGGGATGTTGTTTTTTAATGAAACTATTTTCGGTTTAGTTTCTAACAACTGCGTCGTGCCCACGCATTTTATCACAAAGTGATTGTTTTAGTGACCTTTTGATTGAAAATCATAAAACTATTTAAGCAGGCTCTAGGTCATTTAAGTTTTGGATATTGTCCAAAACTTGTCTAAAACAAGACACGCACAACACCACAAAGGAGGCTGGTTGAGAGTATAACGCTATTTCATGAAAACCAATTCAATCATCAGCCGTCTCTGCCTGTCCTTAGTGTGTTGGCAGAAGTCACCTCATAACAGAATTGCTATAAATGCTTGGGAATCCCAAAGGCAGGTTTGTAGCAAAATTCGTCATCAGCAACAAACGCCAAAAACACAAAGGCCTTTGTGAGTGTGTGAGTATCCCTTGTATCGGCACTTCTGCTGCTAGTGGGGGAAATTCTTTCCCCGCATTTATTTATTTATTTATTTATTTATTTATTTATAGTTTAACAATGTTCTGTCTAACTTTAAGAGGGCCTACTTAGGAACGACAATAAATTATTTTTTACTACAAACAAGGAGGATTGAGATGAAAAAATGTGGAAATGCAAGTTATAGTTTAAACAAAGGTTTCGGAAGGGTTCGTGATGAGCGTAGTTTGTTACACAAGGCTGTAGATAAATAGGATAAAAATTTCTAGTAACGCGTTGTGGGACTGCAAGACTTAAATTAGATAACAAAGCGATAGAGTCAATATCTCCTGACAGGAGTTTATGAATAAAAAGAACACTATGGCAAATTCGGCGGCTCTTAAGAGAAGGAAGGTTGATTAGGCGTAATCTGTCCTCATAAGGAGGAAGATGAATGGTGGAATCCCAGTTTAAGCCACGAAGAGCGAAAATTAAGAACTGTTTTTGAACCGATTCCAGTTGATCTTGATATTTTTGGTAGTATGGAGACCACACACACGACCCATATTCAAGTATTGGTCTCACTAGTGAGACAAGTCAGCTGTAAAAGAAGCCGGTCGTGTGTCTCTGCGCTCCTCCAATTTTTTCCTGATTTGAGCTTTATTAATTCTTTAAACCCGCCGACGGAATCAAGTGTCTAATTTCAAACTATTCTTGCCAAGTCAGTGTTAACTCAGCGGTCTAAAGTTTCGTTTCAAATCTATTAAAAACAATTAAAAGTTAAAGTGATTAAATCTGCAAACATACCAAAGCATTGCTTTTGTTTTGATTTCGCTTTGTGCACTCTCTCGTACTGTATGCTTGTTGTTGTGCGCTTGCTCTCTGCACCTTGCATTTCGCTATTAAGCGTGAGCGCGATCCCGTACTGCCCGCTAACAATTGTTGTTGCCGTCATAACTCTCATCGACAAACAGCAAACTTTCTGTGTGGCTTAAGAGCTATTTTTGGACCGCCTACGCTGCCGCTCTCTCTTAAGTGCAACTGCCGCTACATCCCCCGCTTGCCATCGTTTGGACAGACGCCTTTGAGAAATTGATCCAGCCGCTCTTCTCATTTGGTTTCTCTTATTGGTTTTTGCCCGCGAAGTCTCTTCACTATGAGTCTACCATGCACTATGAAGAAGTGTGAGTTTGGTGGCAATATCGCTGGCGACTCCTACGTCATCTGCTGGTTATGCACCAACTGTGCCCATATTAAATGTGCTGGTTTAACTGGCCGTGTGAGCGACAATATTTCCAAACGGATAGGTTTGACCTGGTCCTGCATGGATTGCCGTGAAATTGAAGACGAAATGCGAACGTTTATGCGGCAAACGCGATCCGGCTTCAAGAAAATCCACTCTGAATTTAACAAATTGCATCATAAATTCGCCACTTTGGATTCTCAATTCCTCGGTTTAAAAATCATTAGCGAGTCTCCCAAACGGAAAAAATGCGAACCGAACGTACTGAACGTTCCCCCTTCTCGCTCTGCAGCATATTTGCCGGAACCTCTTGGTACTCCTACTGGAACTGCTGCCTTCCTGTACGATAACCCCCCGTCCGCTGCCATTGCTCTTACCCCATCGATGCTGTTCCCAACAATGGTGGGTGATACTCTGACTATGCTGCCGATTGTATATTCTGGGACCTCTACGGGCGTCTTAGATTCGCAACCTGGGGCGTCCACTTCTGCTGCTGCTCCTATGAATTCGTCCGTCTTGGGCAGCATTGGCCATGCGGAGGCTCCTTTGGCTTTCCCTACGGTTGTTGTGACTGACCATTCTGCTGTCGCCCCAACTACGGCTGCCGTTGCAGCATCTGCTCCTGCACCTGCCGGGACTTGTGTTGCCTCTCCTGTTGGTGCTCTTGCCTCCAGTATAGCCGCTCCTCTCGGTTCTTTAGCCACCACCGCTTCTCTGGCTGTGGTAAGCGATGAACCCGAGGCCGCCCTCCAGGTGGCTGCCGCTGCGGCCTCTGGTCCTGCACCAGTTGCCAATTGTTTGGCTGCTCCTGCTGGCACTCCGGCTGAGGCAAATGTTCCTCTTGCTTCTGAAACTAACGTTGCGACCGCTGCAGCTCCTGCTCTACTTGGTACTAGAAACGACATTCCATCTCAACCCGTTACTGGTGCTACGGAAGCTCCTCAATTGCGGATTGAATTAAATGGCGTGCCTCTGGTTCCGCCAGTGGGTACGGGTTCTGTCCCCACCGATAGCCCTTTAATTGGGGTGCCACCACCTAAATCAATCTTTGTGTCTCGACTAACGCCAACGGCTTCGGAAGATGTTGTGATGCGTTATATTTGTTCAAGGCTTAAAATTTCTGACTCCAGCTGTGTGAAAGTTAGAAAATTTAACTTTAAATCTACGAGAAAAATTTCATCTTTTCAGATTTCGCTCCCTGACTTATATATTGACAGAGCGTTAGAGCCGACGTTTTGGCCTGAAAACGTAATCGCGCACATTTTCAAAGATTACTCTAATCATAAAGTCAGTGATGGCTCTTCAACTTCTGCCCAGACTTCAAAAAACCGAAAAACCCCAAAAAACTAAAATCGTCATTTTCCGTAGGCTATCAAAACGTGAATAGCTTACGCGGTAAGCTCAGTGCCTTGCATACCAACAGTGCTGGTTTTATGCAAGATGCTGTTGCTTTTACCGAAACTTCTCTCTATGAAAACATTTCTAATCATGAGATCCTAACGGATCGCTACTTTATTTATAGATGTGACCGTCCTTTTGGTCGTGGAGGTGGAGTTTTAATTGCAGTAGACTCAATCTGGCCGTCCCAACAGATTCCTTGCGATTTACCGCCCAACATTGAGTTCGTTGCTGTTAAAGTTCAAACACACGATTCAAATATTTTCTTAACTTGCTCCTATATTCCTCCTGCCTCTGACCTTTCTCTTTATTTACTTCACGCCGAACACATACAACGAATTGCTTCCGTGCTGGGTGATCGTGATCGTATGGTGGTCGTCGGGGATTTCAATATTCCACATATCTTTTAGGCTTTGTATGACAATTCCATCGAACTTTACCCATCAGCCTCTCATGAGTTTCTTAATCTTATGGCTGAACAATCTCTTGGACAGCTAAACTCCAATAGAAATGGTTTGCACAGACTCCTTAATCTTGTTTTTGTTTCCGATATTTCCAATTCGGTGGTATCTAGAATTTCACCCTTGTCAATCCCTGAGGACATTCATCATCCTACACTACAAAATTGATTGTGAGCTTGATATTCCGAGCACCACTTCTCCCCCTTTCCAAAATACTGCATCCTTTTGCTTTCGAAAGGCTGACTTTCTACGACTCAATGAAGCTTTATCCATGGTAGACTGGTCTTTTCTAGACTCATCTCAGGATATTGAAAAATCCACAAAAGCTTTTTACGAAGTTATTTATACAGTGTTTAACGAATTTGTGCCCCTTCGGATTTCTTCTTCTCCATCACGTGCGCCCCCATGGTTCACGAGAGGCTTATCTAACCTGAAAAATATTAAATCTCGGCTGTACAAAAAATTTAAAAAATCTGGATCCCGCGTGGATTTTGCCAAATATTCCGT
Organism: Lordiphosa clarofinis; assembly: GCA_018904275.1. Classification (NCBI taxonomy): domain Eukaryota; kingdom Metazoa; phylum Arthropoda; class Insecta; order Diptera; family Drosophilidae; genus Lordiphosa; species Lordiphosa clarofinis. The sequence goes on from JAEIGQ010000140.1 coordinate 778,577, forward strand.
AGCAAGATCCAAGTTTACGGTCCTCAACTCAGAATGCTATAAGGACTACTTGGTCAGGTGTAAGTTGAGTTTTCAGGACGACCCAAAGAAGTTCTACAACTTTGTTAATGCTAAAAGGAAATCCTCTCAATTTCCGCCCTCCCTTTCTTTAGATGATGTATCGGGTGACAACGACTCTGATATTGCCAATCTATTTGCAACATTTTTCCAACGATGCTATTCTGCATCTGCTAATAATTTAGTCTCTAAATATCCGTATTCTGTGGCTAATTCCAACTGCATTGTATGCCCTGTTGTAGATGCAGATAGCGTTCTATCTAGCCTACGATCAATCAAGTCCTCTTTCAGCCCCGGACCTGACAAAGTTCCCAGCTGTGTGTTGAAACTTTGCGCTGACTCCTTATGTGTGCCGCTTTGTAAACTATTTAACACATCTCTTCAACAGGGAGACTTCCCTAGTCTTTGGAAGGAATCCTATGTTATTCCTATCCATAAAAAGGGACCAAAGTCAATCATTTCGAACTACAGGTGCGTATCGAAGCTATCGGACATTCCTAAGCTTCTTGAAAAGATCCTGACTCCCCAACTACAACATTATTGTCGTTCGGTAATATCTACATCTCAACATGGTTTCATGAAGAATCGCTCTATCTTTACGAATCTACTTGAATTTACTACTCTTGTAAACAATGGGTTTGTCAATAAGCAACAAGTAAAGCGTTTGACTCAGTCAATCACGAGCTCTTAGTACATAAATTGTGTCTGCTCGGCTTCCCACCAATCCTCCTGAACTGGATAAAGTCGTACTTAAGCGATCGATCTCAACGAGTTCGTTACAAATCAGTACTATCCAGCTCCATTAATGTACTATCTGGGGTCCCCCAAGGTAGTCATTTAGGCCCCTTACTATTTAACCTTTTTATAAATGATATTCCACAGGTCTTATCCCATTCGCAGGCACTGATGTATGCCGATGACCTCAAACTTTGTTTGTCGTTTAATGACCCTACGTCTCCTCTACTCCTGCAATCTGATTTAAACTCTCTTTACACCTGGTGCTCGGTTAATAGCCTTCCTCTTAATCTCAGCAAGTGTGAATGTATGACTTTTAGTCGAAATAAACCATATGAGTTTGATTATATGATTGATTCCACCCCTTTGGAACGTATCCATAAAGTTGATGATTTGGGTGTACAATTTGTTCCCAAGTTATGTTTCAATAGTCATATATCAGTCATCGCAAACAAGGCAATGGGAGTTCTCGGTTTTGTCAAACGATGGTCGAAGGAATTTAATGACCCCTACGTCACTAAGCAACTTTATTAACTAACACAGGCGCCAACTGTTTGAATTGCCCAAAGCAATCAAACAGGGATGTTGTTTTTTAATGAAACTATTTTAGGTTTAGTTTCTAACAACTGCGTCGTGCCCACGCATTTTATCACAAAGTGATTGTTTTAGTGACCTTTTGATTAAAAATCATAGAACTTTTTAAGCAGGCTTTAGGTCATTTAAGTTTTGGATATTGTCCAAAACTTGTCTAAAACAAGACATGCACAACACCACAAAGGAGGCTGGTTGACAGTATAACGCTATTTCATGAAAACCAATTCAATCATCAGCTGTCTCTGCCTGTCCTTAGTGTGTTGGCAGAAGTCACCTCATGACAGAATTGCTATAAATGCTTGGGAATCCCAAAGGCAGGTTTGTAGCAAAATTCGTCATCAGCAACAAACGCCAAAAACACAAAGGCCTTTGTGAGTATGTGAGTATCCCGTGTATCGGCCCTTCTGCTGCTAGTGGGGGAAATTCTTTCCCTGCATTTAACTAACACAGGCGCCAATTGTTTGAATTGCCCAAAGCAATCAAACGGGGATGTTGTTTTTTAATGAAACTATTTTAGGTTTAGTTTTTAACAACTGCGTCGTGCCCACGCATTTTATCACAAAGTGATTGTTTTAGTGACCTTTTGATTGAAAATCACAGAACTTTTTAAGCAGGCTCTAGGTCATTTAAGTTTTGGATATTGTCCAAAACTTGTCTAAAACAAGACATGCACAACACCACAAAGGAGGCTGGTTGACAGTATAACGCTATTTCATGAAAACCAATTCAATCATCAGCTGTCTCTGCCTGTCTTAGTGTGTTGGCAGAAGTCACCTCATGACAGAATTGCTATAAATGCTTGGGAATCCCAAAGGCAGGTTTGTAGCAAAATTCGTCATCAGCAACAAACGCCAAAAACAGAGGAAGTCAAGATGTTATTCGGCATGAGTGAAAAGATTAAGCAATTAACAGAAGGTTTTAAGCCCAGAGTCGCACAATGAAAAGACGAACAGGGTAATCTGGTCACAGATCCGCAAGTGGCGCTTAACAAATGGAGAAGTTACTTTTCCAATCTACTGGGAGGAGATGACGAACATGATGCCGCCTCTAGAGAAGTAACGATGCCACCAATCGACAACATAGAGATAGACCCGCCGACCCAACAGGAAGTCTGTTCAGCCATACAAAGGCTAAAGAACAAGAAATCACCTGGCGCTGATTAGCTGCCCTCTGAATTTTTTAAGGCTGGAGGTGAAGAATTGGTAAGGTACATGCACCAACTTCTGTGCCGTATATGGGTTGACGAAAGCATGCCCGACGATTAGAATCTAAGTGTTCTCTGTCCAATCTTTAAAAAAGGAGACCCTGCAGTTTGTGCCAACTACCGCGGGATCAGTCTTCTCCCCATCTCTCTATATATAAAAGAGAGAGTCCTGATTCACTGATACATAAGAGATAGAGGGCTGTAATTTTCACAGGAGTTTCTGTTGGTGGTGAAAGTGCGTACTAAGACGGGGTTTTGGAAAATTCCACCCGGAAAAGTCGGAAAAACGTCGGAAAATTTTGTATGGGAAAAATGTTATTTTTCATCCGATTGACTTGAAACTTGGTTTGTAAGCTTAGTACTCGAAATAAGCGTGTCGAAACGTGTTTTCCCGATTTTGGAAAATCCACCCACGAGGAAAATGGCGGGAAAATTCTGTATAAAAAAATTATTTTTCATCCGATTGGCTTGAAACTCGCTTTGAAAGGAAGGAATACGAAATAGTTTGAAATGCGATTTTCCGATGTTGAATAATTTGATATGTGATTTTTTAATGTCGGAAAATCCACCCACGAGGAAAATGCCCGGAAAATTCTGCATGCAAAAAACTATTTTTCATCCGATTGGCGTAAAACTCCGTTTGTAAGGAAAGTAGGTGAATTAGATTGAAATGTGATTTTTCGAAGTTGGAAAATTTGCACTGACGCACAGTGGGGCGAAAAGGCCAAAATCGCGCCATAATTCAGCGGAGCCCTATAGCAAAAAACTGTTGATGCCATCTTTTAAAGAGGATTAAAGTATTGAATAAAAAGTAAAAAAATCGAAATATTTAGTGGAAATTTTTTTTTTAAGAATTAAAAATAAAAAAAATTTTAATTGCTTCTGCGAAATAAATGTATTTTTTTGAAACATAGGAAGCTAAAAACTGGCCAATACGATTCTTTTCTAATATTATTAACTTGAAATTATTTTTTCGCAGTCGAAAGAGTCTATCCTATAGTTTTCGTTGGAAAAATTTTTAGATTTTAGAGATAATTATAATAAAAAACAACATAACCAATTTCGTATTATATTCAACAATTTTCTTTATTCCTCATCGCTACTTTCACTAGAATTAGAGTACTCCTCTTGAACTTCAGGTACATTTTCTAACAGATCTAAAGCAGATTTTGGCATTTGATTTATTTTTTTTCCTGTCTCTTGAAATGCATCGATACTAGAGGATCCGAAGTAATGAACATTCTATTCAGAACATCGAGGTTGCACTTCTCCCGACTGAATTTTCTCGAAAAATGTTCTCTGTAAAGCTTGAAATCTTTGTTTCGTCCTTCCTGGGCCTAAATAAAAAATTTATGCAAAGTCGGCGTCATATTGACCAAGGGTACAAGTTTACGAAATGCCAACCAGTTTCCAAGGCATAATTTTCAAATTTTTCTATATTAATATCATAGTTTCATGAAACAACTATTAATATAGTGTGCATTCTTTTAAGCAAATCGATGTCTATCTTAGCTATCTCTGCAGTCAGTTCTGCGTTTTGAAAAAATCGCCTAACAGTGTTACCATCGTTACTACTTCCAAATCCAGGTTTCGGGAGATCTTTTGTCTGGCCAACAATTTCTTTGTCCTCTGCCGATCTGGCTTGCCACCTTCTTATAGGCATTTCAAGTCAGGCAATAACATTACTTAATTAAACACTGCCTGCTTCATTTTCCATTTTCTATAAACTAAGAAAAAAATTTTTAAATTTAATCTACTCCCAAATATCAAGAAAGTAAACAAAATTTTCTCAGAAAAGGCAAAAAAGGGCACGCTAACTTTTTCAGGACATAAAGTTTAATATTGAAACTTTTTTTTTTAAATTTATTTCAAAGAGCGATGGCGCGAGGGAGATTACTTTATGTCCAACAATAAGCAAAAAAAATAGAGGCCAGCTAACTTCGACTCGACCGAAGTTTATATACCCTTGGAGCTTGATATATACCTGACAGTTTGTATGGCAGCTATACTATATAGTGGTCCGATTTCGACAAGGCTTAGTGAAATTATGTGAAAACATTAAAAGCTTATAAATACGAGCGTTGGGAGCGATACCATTGAAAACAAAAAAGTTTTTCCCACTAAGACTTTTTTTCAGACCTAACTTTTGTATGGCAGATAGATAGATAGATAGTTGTCCGATTTTGACAAGGCTTAATGAAATTATGTAAAATTATTAAAAACTTATAAATACGAGCGTTGGGAGCGATAACATTAAAAACAAAAAAGTTTTTTTTCACTAAAACTAGTTTTTCAACCGATCGTTCCTATGGGAGCTATATGCTATAGTCATCCGATCCGGCCGGTTCCGACAAATGTGCAGCGTATTTGTACCAAAAGACTTCGTGCAAAGTTTGGTTAAGATAGCTTTAAAACTGACGGAGGAGATAGCATAGAAACAGACGGACAGACGGACGGACAGACGGACATGGCAATTCAGCTCGACATGCTGATCAAGAATATATATACTTTATGTGGTCGGAGATGCTTCCTTCTATGCGTTACAAACATCCAGACAATTTTAATATACCCTCTCCAAGGGTATAAAAATGTATTTTTTTTTGACCTTTTTCCAAAAATTAAAAAAAATATTAAATTTTTTTTATGAAAATTTTATTTATACTAATGAACTAAGAATAGTCAAAAGTAATACTTCCGATCGCCACATATCCGCATAAAAGTTTCATATTCATGAAAAACGATTGCTTGAAATCGAGTTCGAAAGGTGAACTTTAAATGCGTGTCGTGGGAGAACCAAATATCCTAGACTAAAAAATTTAATCATCTTTCAAGTTGCCTTTAAGCTTTCTTCAATATCTCAAAAAAAAAAATCAATTTTGGCGCTGAATTTGCTCTAGTCGCCCCAACGTGTGACGGTCGGTAAATTCCTGGAAAATTCTGCATGGAAAAAACAATTTTTCTTCCTATTGGCTTGAAACGCGGTTTGTAATGTCAAAATGAGAATTCATTTTTGTTTTTACTTTCCGATGTTGGAAATACCGCCGGGATGCCCACTGGGAAGTGGTTGGGAAGTGAATGGGATGTGGGTGGTGTGAGTGGGATGTGGGTGGTAAGTTGTTTTGGAAGTGGGTGGATGTAAAGTGGGTGGAATGTGACGGGAAGTGGGAGGAATGTGACAGGAAGTGGGTGGAATGTGACGGGAAGTGGGTGGAATGTGGGTGGGATGTAGGTGGAAAGTGGGCGGGAAGTGGGCGGGAAGTGGGTGGGATTTGGGTGGGATGTAGGCGGAAAGTGGGTGGGATGTGGGCGGGAAATGGGTGGGAAGTGGACGGGAAGTGGGTATTTGTGGGTGGGATGTGGGCGGTAAGTGGGTGGGACGAGGTGGGAAGTGGGTGGGATGTGGGCGGGAAGTGGACGGAAGGAGGGCGGGAAGTGGACGGGAAGTGTGTGGGATGTGGACTTGGAGTGGGTGGGAAATGGGCGGGAAGTGAGTGGGATGTGGGCGGGAAGTGGGTGTGCGTTGGTTCTATACTGTTGAAGGCGCAGCGAAGCACGACGGGTTATTTGCTAGTCTATACTGACTTTTATATAAGAGAGTTAACCTGACTGAGTCACTGACTGGTGACCGTCGCACAGCCTAAACCATAAAAGATAGGAAGATGAGATTTTCACAGTAGTTTTATCTTATGCTGAAAGTGAGTACTAAGAACGGACTTAGAAAAATTCTGTCGGGAAATGTGGAAAATTCGCGGAAAACTGTTGTATGAAACTTTTTTTTTTTATCCGATCAAGTTCAAACTCATTTTCAAAAATCTATATGAAAATTCAACAACAACTGCATACCAATCTTCCGGAAAATTCACCCCCCCTGGGTGGAAAGTGGGTGGTCAAGGTTGTATGGGTAAATCTTTAGTTGCCAGCGTTTAGCGCCAAACTCATTTTCAAAATTACACATAACAAAACATAAAAAAAGTGACTTTAAAATTTCGGAATATCTATCCTCAAAGTCGGAAAATTCACGCAAAACTGTTGAATGAAACTTTTTTGTTTCTTATCCGATCAGATTCAAACTCATTTTCAAAGATCTATATGAAAATTCAACAATAACTGTGTTCCAATTTTCCGGAAAATCCCACCCGGAAAAGTCGGAAAAGCGTCAGAAAAATTTGTATGGTAAAATTTTTTTTTCAACCGGTTGACTTGAAACTTGGTTTGCAAGCATAGTACGCAATATATTCGACACGTGTTTTCCCAAACCCACCACGTGGAAAATGGCCTAAAAATTCTGCATGCAAAAAATTATTTTTTAACTTATTGGCTTGATACTCTGTTTTTGAGAATAGTAAGTGAAATAAATTGAGATGCGATTTTCCGATGTTGGAAAATTTGACCCAACGGCCGGAAAATTCCTGGAAAACTCTGCATGCAAAAAACTATTTTTCTCCCGATTGACTTGAAACTCAGTTTGTAGGGATGAAATACTAAATAATTAGTGATTGCATTTTCTGATGTTGAAAATACCGTCAGGATGCCCACTGGGAAATGGGATAATAGTGGGCGGGATGTGGTTGGTAAGTGTGTGTGATGTGGGCGGAAAGTGGGTGGGATGTGGGGGGTAAGTGGGCGGGAACTGGATGGGAAGTGGGTGGAAGGTGGGTGTGATTTGGGCGGGAGTGGTGGGATGGGAGTGGTAAGAACGCAGCAGCAAAGTCGTAACGGTGAAAAAGCAAAGTAGTAAAACGTTGATTTCAAACATGTATGTATAATATGATTCGATTTTTGGGAAGCAAATTTATTTGGTAAATATATGATCTTCACGATTGACTTCAAACTGATTCTGATATTGGGTCTATACTGTTCAATGCGCAACGAAGCGCGACGGGCTTTTGCTAGTCACATATAAGGTTCTGTCCCGCATTATTTGTGAACGTCTAAAGCCGCTTATTGATAGACTGATTGGACCTTATCAGTGTGGCTTTAGACCTGGTAAATCCACCACAGACCTGATTTTTACATTACGACAAATCCTGGAGAAGACCTACGAAAGACGCATCAAAACACACCACCTTTTTGTTGATTATAAATCAGCCTTCGACACACCGATAAGGTCAAGGTTCTTCGAAGCCCTGTCTACCTTACGTATTCCAGCAAAGTACGTTCGACTTTGCATGATGACGTTGAGAAGCACGCAAAGCTCCTTCAGAATAGGAAAGAACCTCTCCGAACCATTCGAGGTTTTAGGCAGGGCGATACCTTATCGTGTGACTTCTACTAATCTACTGATGGAATATATACTGCGCCAGTGCCCACATGCCAACGGAAAGGGCGCATTTATTCGTAAAGATCTAGTGCTACTCGCTTATGCCGATGATATTGACGTATTCAGAGATTGAGAAGCAGTCTGTAACGAGGTAAACGAGGACAAGACGAAATACCTAGTATCCTCGAAACAGAAGTCTACGCGCCTCGGACAATCTGTTACAATGGGAGTGTACTACTTTAAAGTTGTAGAGGATTTTTTCTACCTCGGAGCGACGATAATCAGCGACAACAACATCAGTCTGGAAATCCGACGAAGAATCGCTCTTGCAAACCGATGCTACTACGGGCTAAGTAGAGTAGTTTAAGAGCAGAGACCTCACGTGAAAAACAAAAATAGCCCTAGACAAGTCGCTGCTAATCCGAGTCCTGTAATACGGTGCAGAAGCATGGACAATGACAGCAGCGGATGAAGCGGCGATTGGCGTGTTCGAACGAGAAATTCTTCGGAGGATTTATGGACCTTTAAAAGATGGCGATCACTTCCGCATTCGAAAGAATACCGAGCTGTATGAGCTCTATCACACCTGTCTGGTCAAGCGCATAAAGCAACAGCGGCTGCGCTGGTTAGGACATGTCACCAGGATGGACGAAGAAGCTCTAGTAAAAAAGGCGTATAAATTGAAGGCGGCTGTCTATGGAGGCGGCAAAAGGAAGAAACCACCACTAAGATGGGAAGACCAGGTACGGCAAGACATTGCCAAGCTTGGTGTGAGCAACTGGTGCCAGCTTGCAGAGAGCAGAAGCGACTGGAGAGCATTGGTTGCAGAGGCCGAGACCGTCAAAACGGTTGTGATGGCCAATAAAGAACAAGATCAGCCTTGCGCTTCCTGACGGCGGACCTTCCTGGCGCAGATGTTACTTGGACATGTGGGCAGCTTCGCTCGGCGTTTGCAGAGAACAGTTTTCACGTTGAATATGCACAGCAAACGAGAGTTGCAAGTTTCCACATCGGATAAGAGGCGACATAACTCTCCGGACAAGGAACATGGCAACAAACGCACTAAGGCAGATAAGATGTTATTCTTGCAAAATTCTTGAAAACAAGGCGAACGAACGCCGAGTCAAAAAGGATCATGGTGGGTCAATGGAGCAGACTTGTCGTGGCAATAAAGCACACCAGCATGATGGGAAGGCCAAAATTATATGTTATCGAAGCAAGGAAAGATGCCACGTTTCCAATGTGCAAATAGGTGAGAGCTGTCCAGTCACTTTCGATTCCGGAGTGGAATGTTCCTTGATTAAGGAGGAACCCATGAGCTAATGGGTAAAAGGGTCAATTTCGTTTTCGCTTTAAAAGGCATTGGAAACACAAATGTTTACAGCAGTATACACATTGCAAGCGATGCTATGATTAATGTAAATTTAATTGAAATATTGTTTCATATGGTGCCAGACGATTGATGGAGAAACAATATTGTAATAGGTCGTGAAATACTGGCCCAGGGAATTTCTCGCATAGTTTCTTGTAGTGGCGTAGAGATCATAAAAGACGAAACTACTAACTGTTGCTCTCTGCCTGACATGCTGGCAAATTTGTTAACCTCGAAACTGAAATGTACGGTGTATATAAAAATAAATTGGTCCTCCTGTTGAAAATGTATTCCAAGTGGTTCATTAATGGAACGCCATTAAATCGTATAAGCACTGGCAAAATATCAATAAGACTAGTTGAGCCAAGTAAGACAGTATAGAGGCTGCCATACAGATTCTGCCCTAGTGATAGAGAGATAGTTCGAGCCAAAGTTCAGGAGTTGATACAGACTAATGTAATTAGACCCAGTAGTTCACCATAAGCTAGTCCAGACTTGTTGGTAATGAAGAAGAATGGTTCTGCTTGACTTTGTGTTGACTATCGAGAGTTCAATGCAAGCATAATTGCCGATAGATTCCATTTCCCCTTAAAATGGATCAAATAGCAAGACTTCGTGGTGCAAAGTATTTTACCTGCTTAAATATGGCGAGCGGATATTATCAGGTCTCTATGCATCCCGATTCAATAAAATATACTGCTTTTGTGACCCCTGACGGACAATATGAGTTTCTGGCTATGCCTTTCGGGTTAAATAATGCTCCCTCAGCTTTTTAATGAGCAGTGATGAAGGCTTTGAATGATCTTGCTTTCGCTTACGTCATCGTCTATATGGATGACATATTGATAGTGGCCCCGTCTGAAGAAGTTGCATTTGAAAGACTACAGATTGTATTAAATGTACTTACACAGGCCGGATTTTCCTTCATTATTACAAAATGTTTTTTTTAAGGACCACTGTTCAATATTTAGGCTTTGAAGTACAAGCGAGGGAGGGGCGACCCAATTCACGTAAAATAGAAGCACTGTGAACATTGCCACCACCCAGGTCAGTTCCAACACTACATCAATTTATCGGATTGGCTTCATATTTTCGTCAATTTATCCCTGGATTTTTACAGTTAATGAAGCTTCTGTATTTTCTTATTTCAGATAAAAATAGTTTTAAGTGGATGGCAGAGCATGAGGAGATTCGTAAGGCTTTTATATCCTCAAATAAACCAGTCATGGTAATTTTCGGCATTTTTACAATCGTTCGATTTCGATTTTGAATACAGAAAAGGAAAACGTATGGCGCATATGGATTTTCCCTCTAGAAATCCTCTTCCACCTAAAGTAGCCTTGATACAGAATAAAGTAATCGTAAAGCGAATTGAGTTAACGGAAATCTCAGAAAACAGGATTCTCGCAGAACAGCGGCAAGATGCGGACATTGCAGACATAGTTTTAAAATTTAACAATTATGACACTCCTGATGATTTAGCAAAGACCTACGAGCTAAGAGTAGGCGTTTTAACCGAAAAATTCAGCGGAACAAGAAGACTCGATATCTCCCGGTCATTCCTCGAGCGTTTAGATTGTCCGTTAAAAATTAAGTTCAGGAGTCCATTATGCATTTAGTTTGGGAAAAGACGCTTGACAAAGTGTACGATCACTATTGGTTTGATTGTATGGCCAAATATGTTCGCAAATTTGTGCACAACTGTTTCACTTGTAGAGTGGCAAAACTTTAGTCGGGGAAAACTTAGATTGATCTTCATCCTATTTTGAAAGTAAACAATTCTAGGCATAATGTTGATATATCTGCAAAATTGAGTGGCAAGAGTGATAGAAAAAAATACATTATTTTTCAGATCGATGCTTTTACAAAATTAGTTCACTTATACCACACTTTCACGATAGATGCGAATACCTGTGTTAGCGCTTTAAAATCATCGATCTCTTTATTTTGAGTGCTAACACGTCTGGTGGCCGACCAAGGTGGAAGTTTCACCGTTACGATGTTTGCAGAATTTTGTTCTTCACAAAAAATAAAATTTCATTTAATCGCAACTGGTGCTAGTCGTGATAACGGCCAGGTCGAACGAGTCATGAGCCCCTTAAAAAATTTGGTGACCACGGTTGAGACCAGTAATCGATCGTGGCAGGATGCGTTGGGTGAAGTGCAAGCTTTTAATAGGCAAAGTCGCTAAGCCATTGGGTTTGATCCCTATTAATGAGTCCGAAACTGAAGTTGACATATCGAAAGTAAGACAAGAAGCTGTTAGAATCATACAAAACGCATCAGTCTACGAAAAATATAGATTTGACAGACACAAAGCCAAGGTGGTCAAGTACAAATTTGAGGCTATGTACTCCTTTGAAATAGCGAGAGAAATCAGACTAAACTAGACCCTAAATTCAAAGGACCCCTCATAGTATCTGAGGTTTTGGAAAGACAGTTTAAGAAAATTGCCAGATGGACAGGTGCCAAGCGAGTTTGACAACGACACGTAAGCTGTTAAAAGAGACACTATGAACTGTTGAAAGAGACAGTATGAAGTTGTTGAAAGAGATAGTATGGAGCTGTTAAAAGAGACAGTAAGGAAGCTATCGAAACTACAGTTGCACATTAGTCGAAGCTGATGTGTCGAAGCTTGTTGATGGACCTGGCCAGTATACATGACCAAAATAGAGAAATGACAGTTAAAAATGAAAGAAAAATATGTTAAATAAAGTTATGAATTATGGTTACAAATTACTCAGCCCAACAGTGTTTTTGGTGCAGGCCTATTTTGATCTGAATATGAATATAGATGCACTGAACAAAACTGTATCATTGGTTTTGTTCTATCAGCCGAATTTTTGGCACTCTTGGATTTATGGAGGTCACACTAGGCATAAATATAAATATGTATTTTCGTCTTAAACACGCCATATCTTTGCCAAATAAACTTATTTAAATGCCATAAAAATCACAAAATTAGATCATGTGTTTGGGCATATGCTCAGACGGCGAAAATATATTTTTTTTTTTCTTTTTTTGATTTTATTGAATCTTCTCTTAATGAGACTAACAATAAGTTTTCAAATCTTAATCTAGAAACTATTATAAAACCATCCCCTATTGGAGGTAGTTTATTTTCCGCAGCCCTTTAATTCAGTCGCACGGTTGGTAGGTATTTCCTTCTGAGGCGAGAATGCGTCGATTGCAGGGTGAGAGATTGTGGAAGTTTATTAAAGTGGGCAAAAAGCCTTTCGGAATATTTGCGTTTGAGGAGCTGTATTTCAGTTTCGACCAATGGGATCCTTGGTCGTGGTGGATACACTCGTTTCGAATTGCCATGGCACTCCATTGTGTGTTCTGAGAATTCTTCAAGAATTTTAAGAATGTCCACCACACTGCTCGCACAGGCGTTTCCCCACAACTGCGATCCATAAGTCCAGACCGGCTTTATGATGCTTATGTACAGTAATACTTTATCAGTAGAGATCGGATTTATATGCTAAAAAGAATATGAGTATATTCCCAAAAAATATTCTAAAAAGCATATGAGTATATTCTTTTTTTTTTCTCTTATATGTGCTATTTTTCCATTAAGAAAGTGAAAGTGCCTTGGCAGAGATGTAAGGTGTTTGAGTACGAGTCTTACGTACCCAGGTTCGAGTCCCAATATTTTAGTTATGCATAGAAATGTGTTTTTTCTTTCGAGATACTCAAAATATGAAGATTTACAAAAAAAAATGGTTCAACATACTGGATAAAGGGGAAATTGGCTAAAAGACTTTCACACAAGAAAATGATAAAAAAATCTCTGTTGAAAAGGGTAACTCACTTAAATCTGTTTAAAAAAATATGTTTTTTTACATATAAATTCAACAATTAAAGTGAAACTTAGCAGAAACTTTGTGGGGGCAAAAAAGGAAATAAAAAAATTGAGCAATACATTTTAAGTAAAATTATTTAAGTAATTGTTTTATTTTTTTTATCAAAACTATGAAGAGTTGCAACGTACAACAATAATTTTTTCAATATTTTCGGCAGTTAGTCTTTCTCGCCTGTCGGACAAAATATTTTTATAAATGGAAAAGGATCGTTCAACATCGCACGAAGTAATGGGCGCATAAAAATATTTCTTCCGAAATTCCTTCTTTATAGTAGTTTTTGCATCCGAGTTTCCAAACAGTTTTGATAATCGCACCAACTCCATGAAAAAGGTATTCTTTGCAATCACGTTATCAAGCTTCTTCCGAATAATGTTACCAACTTCTCCAGGTGCAAGCTTAAGAGACTCTTGAAGATTAAGAATTATCTGCACTGAATTAATAAGACTATGCCCTTGCTTTTCTAGTAGAAAAATAGTGTTGGCGATTTCCGAACAATTATTATCTATATACATCAGATTCTCTAGAAGCTCCTCATCCAAAATTAAATTTTGTGCCACTGCGATGCATTTGGATTCTGCGCTATCAAGTTTTTGTAGAACCTAAAAAAGTTTTATTAAAAAAGAAGGAAATTATTAAATTTTAACTACTTACCAGCTTAATATTTGAAAAATGCTTTGAATAAAACAACGCTGCGTTCAACCATGTACCCCATCTGGTAATGACCGGCTGTGGTGGTAACGGCAAGCCCTCCATAACTTCTTTATAAGTGGAAATTCGTGACGGGGACTTCAAAAAATTTTTTATTGCAGCTGCAATAAATGCGTCAACTTTTGGAAAGCAGTCACGAACTTGTTCAGCAATACGATGAACGCCATGAGCCATGCAAGTTAAATGCTTCATGTCAGGATAAAATACTGACAAGTGTTTTCCAGCTTTTATCATATAGGAAGCTGCATCAGTTGCCAACAGCAAAACTTTATCAGCATGTTGGTTACTCGGCCACAATGTTTGGATACTTGAGTTAACAAATCTGCTTATAAATTCGAAATTTGTTTTTTCCATTTCTTTGGAGCATAAAAGGAAAGGTTTCCCTGGAGATACCTCACTCATTTTTCCAACAATAAAATTAGCAATGCACCGCCCGGTTTTATCAGTGGTTTCATCAACCGATATCCACACACAGCTTTCTCCGATTTCTTTTCGAATATTTTCCACCTCATCATTGTAGCATTTATCCAAATAACTTTTCCGTAGTGTGGATTCGTCTGGAATAGCTCGGTTCGAGCATTTTTCTAAAAAGCTTTTAAAAGTTTTGTTATTCACACTAGACCATGGCAAGTTAACTGCTATCATTGCTTTGCACAATTCATAATTAAAATTGTAATCGGCCGAATCAAGTTTCTTGGATACTTCGCGTTGATGCATTTTAGTTTTAACATGCTGCACAACCAGAGATTTTTTTTCGCAGTTTATCTAAGAAAATTAATTTGTAAGTTGAAGGGGTTCACCGTTGATAATCTTGGTCAATTTCTAAATTTTCATCGTTTAGTTCCAACACCCATTTTTGGAGAACCATATGTTTGATTGTCTTGGGCATGTTTCAATATTTGATTTTCAAAAATTTTTGTTAAGTTATATCCACCTCTCCTTACTGTCAACTCTTTAAGCAGTTGGGAATTCCAAAGTAATGAAAGCACAAAAGACCAATAAAATCTATAGTTTATTTATTTGTTGAAATGCCTATGATTTCAAATGTTCTTTTAAAAATAATTTAGATGTGTAAAAAAACATGTAATAAAGTTGGGCACTAAAACTGATTTACATTAAATTTTTTTTTAAGTTAGTTCTTCGACACTTTTGTAAAAGGTCACTCGCTACAATGACAGTTCAAAAATAGATAGATTAAGAATAATTTAGAAACTGTGAAATCCAACGCGGCCATCAAAACCTACAAATTGTGATTTTCGTAAACTTCTCTATAATATATAGCATCATGTTTTGCAAAGAAGTTCGATCGTTACAAATCTCGCAGAAAAGTGCGGTTTAGTCTACCTTTGGTACGGAGCAGGGGCCGGCCAAACAAACATGCTCATTTTCGCGTTGCGTGTGTGTGCTTAGCTACGCGAAAGCGCACTCATTTAATACTTCATTGCTAAAGAAAGGAGTCTAAGCTCGTATACTGTCGGTGTGCCGACGCGCTATACATTAGATAGCGACGCGCCGGACTCTGGTACAGAGTTATTTTGTCCGATAAATTATTCTTATAATCATTTAAATATAAGATCCTATATTTAGTTTTTATAGTTGGTTTTGCAACTGAGTTTCCAATATTAAATAGCAATCAAATTGTTTTCTTACCATTTTTTTTTTAAATTTTCATATTTAGTTTTTTTTACAAAAAATTAGTATATATAAAAAAAAAAAAATTATACTCCGTCTGGGAATCGAACCTGGGTATCTTAGACTCGTAGTCAAAAAGCTAACAGCTGCGCTACAGCGCTTACAATCTTAGTAACGAAAAAGTTGCACTTTTAAGAAATTAAAAGAATATACTCATATGCTTTTTACATATACTCATATTCTTTTCATACAAAATATGCCAAATATGCTAAAGCATATAAATCCGGTCTCTATTTATCAGGCATGTTCTCAATTCAACTACTTTTTGAAAAGTGAATCGAACGCAATTCCGCTTAGGTTTTGTTTTCGTGCTCTCAATTCCGAATAAAATTGCTCTGTTTTTACTTTTCGCAATCCGCTGGACCAAGCAAGAATGGCATAACATACACAAGAGAGAAACCAGAATTCCAAGCGAAACGATCGAAAATGGAACTGTCAGAAATGAGAGACGCTAACTTTTAGGTTTAAATTTTCGGTTGGGCAACGTCAAATTCTGGACACATTTAACAAAAATAATCTTTATAAATCAATTAAAGGCTAGAATGCCAATTAAATTTTACAAACAATTCTTAAATTGATCACAGAAGTAAGAACAATTTAGTCTATGTACATTTAGGAACTTACTTTTCAAACAAAACGTGTTTCGTTCTGGACTTGCGAGAACATGAATCAATTCCACTTTCGAAAGGTTGCCGTGGAAGTGGAATTCAGAACATGCCTGTATATTCCAGTTTTGGAGGGGAACGGGAGTTAATTAGCCAGTGCAGCCAGTTGGTCTTCAGCTTTATTTGAAGTTTTTTCGAATCTATGTGTTTGCCCCAAGTGAGCCGTCTGTCGAGGTGTACTCCAAGGTATTCATCACCGTTTGATTGGGGTATCACTCTCGCGTTTAGGGATATCTGGGGACAGGTGTTTCTGTTGAGTGTGAACGTCACGTGTTTGCACTTTTGCTCATTAATCTTTAGTCGCCTTTTGGCCAGCCAATAGTCCACATAAGCTAGGTGGCTTGCCAAAAGTCTTGATGCGATAATTAGGCATCGTGATCTGCTAAGAATTGCCGTGTCATCCGTAAAAGTGGATATTGTTAGTCGGGGGTCAGTTGGGATGTCTGCAGTGTACAATACATACAGAAAGGGACCGAAAACGCTACCCTGTGGCACTCCGGCTCCAATGGTGAACTCTTCCGTTGTGTACTCATTTTGTCGAACAGAAAATACTCTGTTGCTTACATAACATTCTAAGAGTTGGTAAGTATTTGAGGGAAGCAGTGTCTTAATTTTGAATAGAAGACCGTCCAAACAAAAGCGGTCAAATGCTTGGGCAACATCTAGGAAAATTGCAGAGCAGTATTCGTGGTGCTCATACGCCGTCCGAATATCTGAAGTTTTATTTATTTATTTATATAAACTAATCTTAAAGTTTAAACTTTAAGATAAGTGAATTAACTAGCAATGGCTGCCAGGACCTTCAGCTAGAAATTATTACATATTCTTGATTACAGTGTATTCTTATATTTAGGTTATTAAATCTACTATGCGTACTTATATACATTAGGTGGTATTTACATTTTCGTGTTTTTTTTTTCCAATTATTTTTTAAATTTCATTGTATAACTGGGATTTTCGTAAGAATTTGAGAATTTTGTTGATGTTTTCTTCATTTGGGTTTGCTAATATGTCTATTGGGTTTTCTTGCTGGAAAATTTCTATTTTAATGTTGGTTAAGCTTGGGCAGGATTGTAGTATGTGTTGGATATTAAGGGTACTATTGGTTTGACAAAGATTACATAATGCGGAAAGATTGTGGTTTAAGTAATGTTGATGAGTTAATCTAGTGTGCCCTAATCGTAGGCGAATGATTTTGATTTGGTCAAGCCGGGTTATTTGGTTTTGTGAGCTGATGCTAAGGTAATCGTTTGTATGGATAACGTTCTGGTTTAGGATTCTGTACCAATTACTACACTGCGAAATGAAGCTATCCTGTTGACGAATGAGTTCTTTTTTTAAGTATTTGTTGATGTCCTTGATATTTGTATTTGATGTACTAATTAGAGGCATATGAGCAGAAGCTTTGGCCATATGGTCAGCTAGCTCATTTCCCTGAATTTGTACATGACCAGGGATCCATATTAACCTCACTCTAGGTTGGAGAGTTGTTAATAGTGATCTAATAATGGAGGGATATTTGTCTGAATTGTTAATATTAGATATGGAATCTAAAGCTGATAGAGAATCGGAGCATATTACAAATGATCCTTTTAATTTTTTAGTTAGTTCAAGAGCTTCTAAAATAGCAATTATTTCAGACGAAAATACTGAAGAGTAGAATGGTAGATTTCCATACTTTAAAGTGTGTGTTTCTGTAGTAATAGCAAAGTTCGTAATATTATTTTGTTGAGAACCGTCAGTGTAAATAAAAGTATGTGTCTTGTAATTGTTTTTAATTCTATTAAAGTGCTGTCGGTATATGTAACATGGTGTTTCTTGTTTACTGTGTATTCGTAACGATGTGTCTATTGCATTTTTTGGCAAAAACCAAGAAGGTTGCAAATATTGTATTTTTTGTGGAAGGTAAGGCAATGTGTTCGTTTTAGACATAATAATTGATCGATCTATTGATGAAATTAACTTTTTGTTGGATGAAGTTTTTCTGTGATTTTTAATAAGTTTTCCGATGGGTGTATCGTTAGAATTAAGTAAGTTTTTAAATAGTCTCTCTTAACTTCAATTGATGGAATGTTCGCTTCTAATAACATATTGTTAATTGGCGTTGATCGAAATGCACCAAGTGACATTCTTATTGCAGCGTTTAAAGACGTTTTGATTGTGTTTAATATAGACGTATGTGTAAAGCCATATATGAATAGAGCATAATCAATTTTAGATATTAAAATGGCCCTAGCCACCGTAAGTAAAGATTGTGAGCTACAATTAAATCTTGGGCTAGCAAGACACTTAATTACATTAGGGCTTGTAATGGACCTTGTCGCTTAGAAAGCAGCCTAAAAGGGGGCAACACTTCGCACCCCTAGAGTAGAGTTGGCACGCAGTGAAAGCTAGGAGAAAGTCCGAAATGCGTCCTACAGCACCAAGTGGTCGTTAAAAGGAAGATGGAGCCTTCCACTCGGGCCCTGTTATTAGGTTTCATTCGTTCTTGCCAACAAGAGCCAAGTCTTTTCCATTTGGTTGTTCACCCTAAATAGACGTCATATTTTCAAGTGCTCGAATAGCAAGTAAAAGTCGCGCTGTGAAAAGAGTCTTAGTGGAAAAGAAAAATTGCAAATTGAATTTAATTAATTGCCAGTGCCAAACAATTCGGTGAGTCCGCTCAGGCATAGTGGTTCCTTGTATTTTTCTTTTATTTTTGTGTAGACATCCAAAAATATTTTTTTTGTCCCTGGCCTAAACAATCCGTTTTGTTTTTTTTTCTTCTCAAACCTGATCGTAGGTTTGGCACTTAGTGATATATTCACTCCTTCCCTACCAATCTTTTGGACATTGGCTATCGCCATTTAAAGTGGAGCCTAAGAGCGGCAACCCAAAATCACCCACAACTTTCATTGGTGTCGAAGAGAGATCATTTGTACAGAGAGCAGCTCTGGTTCGAGCGGCACTCGTTGTTCATCGCTGACTTCTAAGAGAGCAACTGCCAGGCGAATGGAGCCGCAGCGAGAGAAACGCTAGTTGTCTGGAGCGTGGCAAGCGACTCGGACGGGGCCATCGACTTCCTCCAGTTAATAGGCGAAAAAGCGGCCCAGAAAAGCGGCAAAATCGGCCAGAAAAATCGAAACAGTTGGTCGACGCAGATGACCACTCCAAAAGTAGCCCGGGAGCAAGCGGCGCCTAGTAACCAAAATTTTTTTTTGTGTGTGTCTAAATGTGTGTGTTAGCAGCAAGTAAAGAAAAAAAATCTTCCTCAAATAGGATTGCGCCTAAGCATCCAGCAAAGAAATGTCGAAAAAGTGAGTGAAAGAGAGGCTGCAAGAAAAACTTCCATTTAAATATCCCGTAAAATTTGTTTTTGTGCTGAGGCTACGGCCATGTTACTTTCCAATACCGTTTTTTCTTGGTAACCGTTAATTCTTCTCATTTCCTTCATTCGTTTTTTTTTTGTGGAGCCATTTCAACGAGTGTTTTCTAAGCCCTCTCACAAGCAAGAGAATCGAATACAAAGAGCGTAACCTAACGGTTAAAAGAAGCAAAAATGAAATAATTTACAAAAAAAAAAAATAGAACAAAAGAGAGGAAGAGCCGTTGGTGATTTTTTTTTGTCTGTGAAAATGTGTGTGTGAGTCAACGCAAAATTTGTTTTCCACAGTATCTGCCACCACCTGGAAAGCGGTTGGAGCTTGGGATTAACATTTTTTTTTTGGTACTTATTCCACTGAACATGCACATACCCAGTGACTAAAGATTAACCCACCGCTCTTAAGAGAGCACGCCCTACTATTCTCTTATACTGTCTCAACGTAGTCGTCGACTGCCAAGACTAAACGGTGTGGACCCCATTTTGTAAAATAATTGTAAAAGTTAAAGTAATTTAGGAAAAAAAAAACTGCCTACTTTGCATTGACGTTTAACATTTCACATTTTTAGTTATTAAACAGGCTTAGTTTTTTGAATTTATTTTTTTTTGTACTCCAAGTTCCAATGAAGGAAAGATATATCCCATACTCGTTATATTGTTAATTAGGATTAGTTGATATTAATGGCCTACTTGAAATCTAGCTTAAGAAATGTGTCTAAATACAGGTTGTGTTAAAATGAACGGTTGCTAAAGTGTTATATGTTGGGAGCCATGCATCGAAAAGGGAAGAGGAGGTAACTTAGGGTGACTCCATGTAGGGATCACTTGGAAGATGTGGGTCTTGGTGGCCTTGGTGGACAAATGTGGTCTTGGAAGGGTGGGCTAACATGACTGCAATACCAGCAGCAGTCATCATGGGTCTGTGTTTATTAGTTTTGTGTGGCATGTCTTCTTCCTTGTAGGGTTTTCAGTATCTGTCCTTTCCTAAGTATTCTTTTTTTTCAATTGGTCCAGAACAGGAGGTCTCGTTTTTGCACGTGATGATAATTATTTAAATACTCGAAGAGGATCGAGCACATTGATTTGTTTGGCAAAAAAAAAAAGGATCCCCCAATTCTTGCCGACGAGACGGAAGCCGGAACAAGCACGTGCCCCCGAACCAATCACAAATAACATCGGCTCGGTCATCCCGCTAAGGGTGGCGAATTCCTCACGTAACCCGTTACAGATTATATTAGTTATTTAAATAATTATTTGGCGCCCAACGTTTGGGGCCTTACCGGCAAGCCCCGTTTGTTTTACTAAACAAAATTGTACGTGTTAATAACAGCTTACACGTTGACTCCTAACTCTGTGACCTTTTGTCAATGTCTATCATTCCCTTGCATTAAATGGAGGACCTTGGAGACTATACAATCATTTAGATAGCGTATTGCCAGGTCTAGTGGTAAATCAAGGGCCATTTCTTCGTAAGGTATTCTGGATAATCATAAGTTGAAACCGTTACCTTAATCGAGAATAAAAAAAATTCATTTATTGCACAAATAGTTTTGGTTCTGGATCCGGCTTAAAATTGGCTTTAGGCTTGGCCGCCGTTCAACAAAACTATATAGAGTTCTTCTTTCGGTGAAAGTAGTTGGAGTTAATAATACTTAAAAAAGTATTACCACTATATCAAGCCGCTTTTCAAATCTGTTTACATTTCTTCCACAAGATCATAGTATCGTTGAAAGAATGCTACCAATTAAAATTGTGTGTGTGGATTAAGTTATCTGGGTTAGACCGGATGCTTACCTCAGCTAGGTAGGTAGCAGTAAAATACGATTGCAGATCTAAGGTGTCTTAAATAATGCCAACAAAAACACAAAAACAATCCCTGTTTCCGCTTCTCCCCGTATCGATTGCATGGCCTCCCTACTATTCGATGAATTGAGTAAAGTTGAGATAACTATATTTTTATTTCTAAACTATCGTTTGATTTTTTGGCTAGAGTTTTTTTTTGTATGCTAGGGATTGCTAGGAGATAAACAAAAAAAATAAAATAAAAACAATAAAACAAAAATTATATTTGAGTAATATTATTAGTCTTTCGCCTATTATTTATTAGTAATATCAGTTTATGAATAAGGCTTAAAACATGCCTCTTGCACGCAGCATCGAAAATTTGACTCGCTGTGGGGAAAATGATACCACATGCTGCATCTGTAATGCCGCAATTGAGTTTCCAGCTCAAATCCTCAACGCTAGCTGTGGACATTGCTTTCATAGACTTTGCTTTAACTCCATACGTGGGAATAATAAAGTCTGTCCAGTCTGCAAGGAAAGTTTGCAGTCTTCAATTGCCTCTGAAGAGGAAAATGTAAATATGGCTACAGCTGCCTCAGGGCATAACCCAATTCCCTCCGTTCCAACGGTACAAGGATCAAGTCCTTTGGCCGGGATGGCAGAAATGCAACAAGCAATGCTAGAAACCCTGTCTGCGGTATGCACAAAGCAAACAGAAGCAATGGCACAAACAATGAACTTGGGGTTCCAAAGAATTGTTTCGTCTCTGTCAGGACAGGGGATAAATCAACCTAATAACGCATCAAATCTTTTGCCATACTCGGAGCCAAGACGCACACCACCTCCTTCTGCGTCCGGGCCTCACACAGAGTCCATCACAGACTCCAGTCACAGGCAATCCGCTATGGGAATGGACATTAGACTGAACATAATCGTATGGGAAATTTTTTTTTTCAAATGTTCTGTTCCTCAGGGCGCAAAAAATTCGTAAAAATTTCTATTTACCGTAATAAAAAACCAAACTTCGAAATTTTAAGGTTTAATACTGGCGCCGTGGGTTAAAAGTTGGTAAATTAAATTTCAGTTTCCCCTTTCTTATTTTACTCTTTCGTAGAAGTAACCTTTGAGATGCCAAACATTTTTTGAATTCAAAATATATTTTTAAATACATTTTATTCAAAGCAAAATGCTGGATATAGAGGATTCGAGCATTTATTTGATTGGCGCGTTGCGGGTTGTGCTGGATTCAGATGATTCAAATACACATTAAGGAACAGCCTAAACCGCACTGTCCTTCAAATTGATGGTGTATTGAAATGACTTGGGCTTCCCATGAAACTAGGAAGAGCTTGAGGAAACTTTATGATCAATATGTGTTCCTCAGAAGGAATGCTGGTAGCGATAAAGAGTTGTATTGCAACAGAGAAAGGAGTTTTATGGACCATTTAGAAGAACTTTTTGATGCTGCTTTAAAAAGTTTGATTGAATTAAGTCGTGATGCTGCTTTTAAAAGACAGAGGTCCGATGACGAGGAGTCCCTATCTAGTGGAAGTAGTCGCCATCCATATCAAATGGATTTTGAAGAAGAGGAAAATAGTACGCTTATCCACATAGCAAAAAAATATTCTTATGAATAAATTTGAATAACTACTTTTAATTGCATTTTGCTTTTTTGCTTTAAGCCCTTACTAACATTACAGTTTTTTTTCTAGCAGCGAAATAATTTAAAACTGAATATCTATGTTTCATTTGTTATCTTTGTTGCCAGCCATTTTGTAAATTTTTAAGATGAAGCAAGGTGAAGCAACACAGTGAGGACAGTAATCTGCATTTTCAAAAATGATCTTTTAAAAATTTGCTTCAGTGAGAATTTTAGTTTTGGTTTGGTGTTCGGCCATATGCATATCCAGATTAGTACAAAACCTTTAAAGCACAGCGCTAAATTTGCCAACACTTTATTTCATTCTTGGACAATGGTCAAATTATGAAGAATTCCACGCGAACAAAGCTAGCGGAACATGGAATGTTTGGGTGAAAACGGCTTACGCCCAAGGACCACTTCATCTTACGGTATGCCGATCCTGTAGTATTAATTCAGGCACAGCACTGACTGTTTCTGGCACATCAACCGTTTTTAAGTTGAACCAAAACATTTGGCATCCCAGGTTGCTTTAATAAAAACGTAAAATGAAAAAGGGGAAATCAAAATTTAATGTAGCAACTTTAAACCCACGGCGCCAGCAATACCCCTTAAAATTTCGAAGTTTGGTTTTTCATTACAGTAACTAGAAAATATCACGAATTTTTCGCGCATTGAGGAACAGAACATTTCCAAAAAAAATTTTTTCATACAAGGGACGTTCACTCTAATGGACATACGTCCTGATAGAATCAGCCAAATTATCAGCAACTGGAAGTTAAGATTTTCGGGTCGTTCAGCAATGACGGTAGACCAATTTATTTATCGCGCTGAAGCATTAACCAAACAATATCTGGGTGAAGATAATGAGCTGTTGTGTCGTCATGTGAGCAATTTATTAGAGGGAAGTGCTAGCGAATGGTATTGGCGGTTTCACAAAGCTACTCCCAATATTAGTTGGCTCACCTTGTGTAATGCTTTGCGAGTCCAATATAAGGATGAAAGAACCGACACTAATATTCGGGCTGCGATAGACAGGCGAAAGCAAAAAGAAAATGAGTCTTTTGACGAATTTTATGAAGCAATTGTATTGCTCGCGGACAAACTATCGATCCCTTTAACAGAAGCTACCATGCTTGAAGCTTTAAGAGCCAACCTGTTACCGGAAATTCAACACGAGTTGCTGTTTGAGTCGGTATCAAGTATAGCTCATTTGCGAACGTTGGTAAGAACGCGAGAAATTTTTGTGCAGACGGTTCTTAAGCCACAAACATTTAAACCACGTCCTGCTCCTCGTAGGTTTGTGCAGGCCATTGAGGAGCAGTCAGACTGCGAGTCCGATAGCTGTGAAGCTGAAGTATCAGCTATGAGCCTGACTTGCTGGAATTGTGGGGCGAGCGGACATCGGTATCAGGAGTGTGTGTCGGAACGACGAGTGTTTTGTTACGGATGCGGCAAGGCCGATACTTATAAACCGACTTGCAAAAAGTGCAACGGGCCAAAAAACGCATCGAACCGTGCACTAGGGACCAGTGCACGCAAACAATTTGCCTCGAAGGCAACAAACACCGACTAAAGGACTTCTACATATCCTTAAGTCCTAATCTACCTGATGTTACGCACCCCCCAGACATACAGATATCCGAATCAGTCGCGCAGATGCCCATATCCCGAAAGCACGCTCGGTCACGCGAGCGTTTTAAATCATTTTTTCGAAACCAAAAGGCCGAACGTGCAACGTTGCTGTCGGCCGTAGTAGCCAAAGTCCATGACATCCGACCATATGCCGAGATACGCTTATTTGGAAGACTAATCAGTGGGCTAATGGACACGGGAGCTTCTATTAGTTGTGTAGGGAACAGTTTGGCAGAAGAAATTATTAAAACAGGCAATTATAAACCAATGTCCACTGCAGTACGCACAGCTGATGGCAAATCTCAGCCCATAGTGGGAAAAATTAGTACAGCCATATGCTTTCGAGGAGAGTCTAAACAAATCACTCTTTATATTGTTCCCTCGCTGTCACAAGATTTATATTTGGGAATAAATTTTTGGTCAGACTTTGAGTTATTGCCAAATGACCTGTTTCAGAGTGTGGCAGAGGCTGAAGTGGCAAATTTGGAAGACGACCAGTTCAGACCTCTTACCGAAGCCCAGCAAAAATCACTTAGTTCTGCAGTTTTAACTTTTCCGTCCTTCGCTGAAAAAGGGTTGGGTAAAACCTCATTATTGTCCCATAGCATTGATGTTGGTGATGCCAAACCCATCAAGCAAAGGCACTATGCTGTTTCCCCTGCCATTGAGAAGCTCATGTATGATGAGCTTGATCGCATGCTCAGTCTAGGCGTGATTGAGGAATCGGTGAGCGCTTGGTCGTCGCCAGTGGTACTGGTTCGAAAACCCGGGAAAGTAAGGTTATGCATAGATAGTCGGAAAATGAACGAAGCAACCCGTAAAGATGCTTATCCGATGCCTTTAATTGATGGCATTTTAAGTCGGTTGCCCAAGGCGGAGTATATATCAAGTATTGACCTCAAAGATGCCTATTGGCAAATCCCATTGGAGCCAGGATCGAGAGACAAAACTGCGTTCTCGGTGCCCGGACGGCCATTATACCAATTTACGGTTATGCCGTTTGGTCTGTCCAATGCGCCGGCCCCTATGTCCAAGCTGATGGATCGCATAATTCCAGCAAGTCTTAGAAATGAAGTTTTCATCTATTTAGATGACTTGTTGGTTATTTCTGACACTTTTGAGCGTCATATCGAGGTGTTAAAAACCATTGGTGAAAATTTGCTAAAAGCTGGTTTAACCATAAATGTGCAAAAAAGCAAATTTTGCGTCCAGGAAGTGCATTATTTAGGGCATATTGTCGGTCGCGGTATGATTAAAATGGACGCAGATAAAATTACAGCCATTAACGAATACCCTGTCCCCAAATCTGTAAAGCAGTTGAGGCGATTTTTAGGGATGACAGGATGGTATAACAAATTTGTAAAAAATTTTGCGGCCATTGCGGCACCTTTAACAGATGCTCTAAAGCGCAAAAATAAGTTTCAATGGTCGGAGGCCGCCGATCAAGCCTTCCAGGCTCTTAAAGCTGAAATGTGTAAGGCACCAGTGCTGCATACTCCAAAGTATGATGAACCGTTCTATATTCACTGCGACGCCAGTGATACAGGAGTCGGGGGAGTATTAATGCAGTTAAACTCCGATGGTGATGAAGTCCCAATAGCCTTCATGTCGAAAAAGTTAAACCGATGTCAAAAAAATTATACAGTTACGGAAAAGGAATGCTTGGCAGCCATGTTAAGTATAAAAAAATTCCGAGCCTATGTGGAGGGACACCCATTTACAGTGATCACTGACCACGCCTCTCTTAAATGGCTTATGTCCCAAAGCGACCTCAGTAGTAGATTGGCCAGATGGGCTCTTAAACTACAAGGTTATACCTTTTCTATACAGCACAGAAAGGGCACACAAAATGTAGTGCCTGATGCTCTATCCCGAGTCTTTACACCTGACTTATCCTCACTAAGCCCGACTGAATTGGTGGTGGATCTGGAGTCAGACCAATTTGAAGCCGCTGAGTATGCAAGCTTGCGAGCAAAAATATTAGTAAATCAGACTCAGACGCCTGTTCTTAAAGTGGTCGACAAGTTCATTTATCGACGCACTGAACATGCGGCTGGAGAAAAAGTGGCAGATAAGTCGTGCTGGAAGCTCTGGGTCCCCAAGAGCCTAACAGTCAACGCAATTAAACAAATGCATGAACCTCCCATTGCAGCACATTGTGGAATAAATAAAACTCTTGAAAAGCTTAGAAGATATTACTTTTGGCCCAATCTGCTAGCAGAAATAAAAACATATATAAACAATTGTGAAGTGTGCAAGTGCACAAAGCACCCAAACAGAACGCTTCGGCCACCATTGGGAAAAACAGAAGAGACGCACAGATTTTTCCAGAAATTGTACGTAGATTTTTTAGGTCCGTATCCACGTAGTCGGTCAGGAAATGTTGGAATTTTTATTGTTCTTGATCATTTCTCAAAGTTCCCCTTTCTGAAACCGGTGAAAAAGTTTACTGCAGAAGCAATAACATCTTATATGGAGTGCGAATTGTTCCACTGCTTTGGTACCCCAGAGGTGGTAATCTCAGACAATGGGGTACAATTTAAGTCGAGTCACTTTAATTCACTGTTGGATAAGTACGGCGTACAGCACGCATATACAGCAGTCCATGCCCCACAGGCGAATGCGTCCGAAAGGGTGAACCGGTCGGTCATTGCGGCTATAAAGGCTTATATCCGACCGGACCAATCTAATTGGGATGACGAATTGAGCAATATATGTTGCGCCTTGCGTTCATCTACCCATTCAGCGGTGAACAATAGTCCATACCGTTTGGCATTCGGTCAGCATATGGTAACTCACGGCTCTACATACAAGTTGCTCAAAAATTTGGAGTTGCTGGAGGATCGAACCGTGCAATGGGATAAAGACGATTCTTTCAATTTAATGCGAGAAGCAGCAAAGAACTCTATGAAGGTGCTACATGGCCGAAACGAGAAAACTTATAACTTGCGCAGTCGGCAGTTGACTTTTGCTTCGGGTCAAGAAGTATTTCGGAGAAATTTTCAGCAAAGCGGCAAAATCGGCCAGAAAAATCGAAACAGTTGGTCGACGCAGATGACCACTCCAAAAGTAGCCCGGGAGCAAGCGGCGCCTAGTAACCAAAATTTTTTTTTGTGTGTGTCTAAATGTGTGTGTTAGCAGCAAGTAAAGAAAAAAAATCTTCCTCAAATAGGATTGCGCCTAAGCATCCAGCAAAGAAATGTCGAAAAAGTGAGTGAAAGAGAGGCTGCAAGAAAAACTTCCATTTAAATATCCCGTAAAATTTGTTTTTGTGCTGAGGCTACGGCCATGTTACTTTCCGATACCGTTTTTTCTTGGTAACCGTTAATTCTTCTCATTTCCTTCATTCGTTTTTTTTGTGGAGCCATTTCAACGAGTGTTTTCTAAGCCCTCTCACAAGCAAGAGAATCGAATACAAAGAGCGTAACCTAACGGTTAAAAGAAGCAAAAATGAAATAATTTACAAAAAAAAAAAAAATAGAACAAAAGAGAGGAAGAGCCGTTGGTGATTTTTTTTTGTCTGTGAATATGTGTGTGTGAGTCAACGCAAAATTTGTTTTCCACAGTATCTGCCACCACCTGGAAAGCGCTTTCACGGGAGTTGCGGAAAGATCTGAGTAAGTGGCCAGCTCGGTTGGAGCTTGGGATTAACATTTTTTTTTTTGGTACTTATTCCACTGAACATGCACATACCCAGTGACTAAAGATTAACCCACCGCTCTTAAGAGAGCACGCCCTACTATTCTCTTATACTGTCTCAACGTAGTCGTCGACTGCCAAGACTAAACGGTGTGGACCCCATTTTGTAAAATAATTGTAAAAGTTAAAGTAATTTAGGAAAAAAAAACTGCCTACTTTGCATTGACGTTTAACATTTCACATTTTTAGTTATTAAACAGGCTTAGTTTTTTGAATTTATTTTTTTTTTGTACTCCAAGTTCCAATGAAGGAAAGATATATCCCATACTCGTTATATTGTTAATTAGGATTAGTTGATATTAATGGCCTACTTGAAATCTAGCTTAAGAAATGTGTCTAAATACAGGTTGTGTTAAAATGAACGGTTGCTAAAGTGTTATATGTTGGGAGCCATGCATCGAAAAGGGAAGAGGAGGTAACTTAGGGTGACTCCATGTAGGGATCACTTGGAAGATGTGGGTCTTGGTGGCCTTGGTGGACAAATGTGGTCTTGGAAGGGTGGGCTAACATGACTGCAATACCAGCAGCAGTCATCATGAGTCTGTGTTTATTAGTTTTGTGTGGCATGTCTTCTTCCTTGTAGGGTTTTCAGTATCTGTCCTTTCCTAAGTATTCTTTTTTTTCAATTGGTCCAGAACAGGAGGTCTCGTTTTTGCACGTGATGATAATTATTTAAATACTCGAAGAGGATCGAGCACATTGATTTGTTTGGCAAAAAAAAAAAAGGATCCCCCAATTCTTGCCGACGAGACGGAAGCCGGAACAAGCACGTGCCCCCGAACCAATCACAAATAACATCGGCTCGGTCATCCCGCTAAGGGTGGCGAATTCCTCACGTAACCCGTTACAGGCTTTTAGACAATGAGGCTCTAAGATTGTTGACATGAGAATGCCATATTTGTATATTATTAGATGATATAGTGCAGGAGCAGTTATGTTTCCTACAGATATGTAGGTGTTGGCATTTGTTTATAGATATGGCTGCTCCTGAATAGGAGCACCAACTTTGTATGTTTTGTAATAGCAAGTCTAGATTGAAATTGATATTTTTGTGTTTACTAAAATTAATTATGAGAAAAAAATCATCTGCATAAGCACTAAATTTAATCTCTTTCTGCATGGCTATTATATTGGCCAGCTTATTGTATGCAATAAGAAATAATATCACGGATATTGGTGATCCTTGAGGAATGCCGTTATTTAAAGGTAGAAAATGAGATGTTTCTGAAGAAACCCTAACAACAAGTTTACGGTTTGACATAAAGTGTTTAACATATTGAACTATTTTAGGCCCTGCTTTCCATTCTAATAACTGGTCAACTATTGTGTGAACCCCAACTCTATCGAAAGCCTTTGAAAAATCAAGGGTGATGATTGAGGTATGTTTTTTACTGGCTAAAGATTTAGTTATTAGAAAATCAGCATAAAGAAGACTCTCGGTAACTGATTTACCTCTTTTAAATCCAAACTGATTCTGGTGTAAGAATTTATTTCTAGTGACAAGCCACCAAAGTCGTCTTGCTATGATTTTGTCAAGTGTTTTGGCTAAGCAGCAGTTTAACGAAATTGGTCTATATGAGGATACTTCGGTTTTATTGGAATTGGGTTTTAAAATGGGGATAACTAAACTGTGTTTGTATGCCTGAGGTATAAAGTTACAAAATATATTGTTGAAATGCTTTACAATTCTGTGTTGGACTGTGTATGCGGAATTTTTAATCATGGGGTATGATATTCTGTTGAGTCCTGGTGTTGTTCCTTTTAAAGTTTGTAAACTAGATTGAAGTTCTATTAGTGTAATTTCTTTCTCTATAAGTTGTGCAGTTGGTGATGGGGTAAAATTATCATTTGTGTGTTTGTATTTTTCATCTATGTATTGACTACTGAAGGTTTTGTCATCAGATAGCTCAGACCAATAATTTGCAAAACAATCTGCTATAGTCTTTTTAGATGTTCTTATTTCCTTATTCAAAGGATTAGATATGCAATGTATACTTTTTATTGGATTTAACCCACAAAAGCGTCTTATGTTCGTCCATATTTTAGCAGTTGGTGTAGATGGTTCTATTGTAGATGTGAATGTGATCGTGGCCTCCTTTTTACTAAGTTTTAGCTGTCTTCTAAACATTCCATTGGCTTTTTTGTAATTTTCCATATTTTCTTCAGTTATATTCCGTTTAAGATTTCTCCAAGTTTTATTTTTATTAATTCGTAGATCATTTAGCGTTTTGTTCCACCAAGGGACTTTATGATTAAATTTGTACGGCGATGTTTGTGGTATGGCGTTATGTGCACTTTGTAAAATAATTTTGTTAATGTTGGCGGCTTCTTTGTTAATATTTGAACTTATTTGAATTTTGTTGTTCAGGTCTTCACTAATTCGATAAAATAACTTCCAATCTGCTTCTTTAGTTTTAAAAAAGGGTCTCGAAATATTTTCTGTTTTCTTCTTCTTTTCTTCTTTATTGGCCCGATGCATTGCATCACAACCGTTTGACGGTCTCGGCCGCTGCAACTAATGTCCGCCAGTCGCTTCTGCTCCGTGCGAGCTGGCACCAGTTTTTCACGCCAAGCTTAGAAATGTCTTTCCGCACCTGGTCGTCCCACCTTAAGGTGGTCGTCCGCCTTGTCAGTTCTTTCGCATCCTCTGTAGACCATTTTTGCTGGAGCTTGATCATCCATACGGGTAACATGTCCCAGCCAGCGAGCGTTGTTGCTTTATGGCTTGACCAGACTAGTATCCCCATAGGCTTATACAGTTCGTCATTCCTTCGGATGCGAAAGTCCCCGCCAACTTTCAAAGGTCCATAAATCCTGCGAAGATCTTTCGCTCGAAAACGCCAATCGCCGCCTCATCCCTGATGATATTGCCCGCTTCGCGCCATTGCGGACTGGAGTAAGCGACTAATAGCGCTATTTTGTTCTTCGCTTGAGGTTTCGCTCTTGAGCTCCCTACTTAGCCCGTAATAGCATCGGTTTGCGAGCGTGATTCTTCTTCGAATTTCCAGGCTGATGTTGTTGTCGCCGGTTATCATCGTTCCAAGGTAGACAAAGTCCTCAACAACTTTAAAGTTGTACTCTCCCATTGCAACAGATTGCCCAAGTTGTGTGTACTTCTGTTTCGAGGACACTAGGTACTTCGTCTTGTCCTCGTTTACCGCTAAACCCATTAGCTCAGACTGCTTCTCAATATCTGAAAACGCCTTGCTTACTGCCTGTTCGGTTTTGCCGATAATGTCAATATCATCGGCATATGCAAGTAGCATTACATCTTTATTAAAGATGGTGCCCGATCTGTTGGCATTTGGGCACTGGCGCAGTATATACTCCATCAGCAGATTAAAGAAGTCACACGATAAGGTGTCACCCTGCCTAAAACCTCTTTTGGTATCAAAAGGTTCGGAGAGGTTCGTTCCTATTTTGACGGAGCTTTGAGTGCTTCTCAACGTCATCATGCAAAGTCGAACGTACTTTGCTGGAATACCTAAAGTTTTAGAGTATGGAAATAAGGAAATCAAAATAGGAAAATGATCACTACCGCAAAGGTCGTTGAAAATCTTCCATTCTGTAAATGGTGCAATTTGTGGGGAGCATAGTGATATATCTATGTGTGTAAATGTGTTGTGGGTTGTGTAGTGGGTAGGTGACTTGTCATTCAATATAATATAACGTGAGTGTTCTATGAATTTTGCCAAAATTTTGCCTCTTTTGTTATTTTGAGGGGGATCCCCAGTTGGTGTGCCAACTGTTGAAGTCCCCTGTAATAACAGAAGGGATATTCTGTTGACCAAGTACATTTTGAAGACTCTGATTAGAAAAAGATTTGTTTGGAGGAATATAAATTGAAAAGATTGCTATTTTTTGTTTTGATTGAATTTCTATGGCAACTGTTTCTAGATCGTTGTTCGGGTTAAGCTCTGTATATTGTATTGATTTATGTACTAAGATGCCTGCTCCACCAAAACTGTTGGACGCATCACATGTTAGCAAAGTGTAATTAATGGGTACAGGTAAATTTTTGTTATCAAATATATGTGTTTCTTGAATAGATATTATGTGAGGTGAATGTTCTTTAATTATTATTAATAGCTCACTATAGTTATTTACGTAGCCTTTAATGTTCCATTGAAGGATTTTAAGAGACATTTTGATAGCTTTTGGGTTAAAAATTAAGTAGATGAGTAAGATATATGGGCATTTCCACAGAAAGGTCCACCAAGATCGACAAAATATTTTTTTAAAAAATTATTTTTCTTAACATGACGTGAAAAACAAAAATTAAAATAAATAACATAATTCATTTAAAACCTTTCTGATTCCATACCAAAAGAAAATTGGCCTGAATACTGAAGATAAGTCAATTTCATTGTTAGCTTCTTTTAATATGTCGCGTGATAAATGTCGCGTTCTTCATAATATTAAAGCTTATAAAAACAAAGCTAATGTAAATAACTGAATATCATTGCACTCAATAAAAAGCTGCATTATTCCCCCTTAATTTAAGAGTTAACAGCAGTAAAATTTTTGTTTACTATTCCCTGATTTATGAATTTTATTGGATGCAGTCGAAAACGACTTCCATTTTTGTCGCGTGATAAATCACATAACTTTTTCAATTTATATATTAATCGACAAATCGACTGAACCTATCTTTTGCACTAAATATTCTGCTACCAAAACTCTACCAAAAAATAAAAACCAAAAACTAAAACATTTTTGTTTTCTATATTTTTTTGCACTTTAAAGTCGTACAAATGTCGCGTTCGCGACTGTGGAAATGCCCATATATTATATAATAACTGATATGAGCTAATTATAGTGTAAAGTGTAGTGTTTTGCTGAAGAAAGATCTCGGCTGGACTGACAAAGGGAGAAGCTAAAGTTGCTTCCCCACCTGTCAGCCCAACCGAGATCTGTACAAATTTTGTAATTTAATTCATACTTTCTGCTAAGTCAGAATAAAAATTTGACTCGTCTGATTCAGACTTAGAATTAGGACTAGAATTACGTTTGTTTTGGGAAAGTTTCGATTTTTTTGTGGACGCCTTGATTTGATTGATTACTCTTTTTGATGTTTTCTTTGGAAGGATTTTAATTTTTTTCGGCGTTGTACCATTACCTTTTTGGGTTATGGGAGCGACCTTCGATGTCTCGTTGTAGTCATCAATGTCCTCGTAGGTAGTGATGTTCCGTTGGTTGTTGTTTGATGTTGTGGGTAATTTGGATGATGTGGTGAAATCAGAGCTGGTGGTTGCTTTTTGTGATGGAGCAACTTTTGTATTGGAATTTGTTGTAGTCGATGTCGCAGATGTTGATGCATTTTGCTTTGCTACTGCTGCAAATGTTGATTCTCCCTGGTGCTTAGAATGGTAGACTGATCGTGCAGCCTTGTTGTCAAGTTTAAGACGTGTTTTAATGGCAATAATCTCCTGTTCTTTGATAAAAACAGGACATTTCCTGTCAAAAGATGAGTGATTATTTTCAAAATTTAATCCAGTGCAGTTGACGCAGTGTAAGCCATTTGAACATTTTGTCATTTCGTCAATATCGCAGTGTTGTTTTTGTCCGCATGTAGTGCATGCGGGATCGGTTGATCGGCAGATACGAATCGTGTGTCCAAATCGTAGGCATTTTCGGCAACGCATGGGTAGCGGGATGTAGGTACGAACATTGGTTTTCTCATATCCGACAAAAATATATTCAGGAAGGTCATGTAGAGCAAATGTAAGGATAATAAGTCCAGTTTCAATCTGTTGATCGCCCTTTCTTTTAGTTATTTTTCTAATTGCGCACACAGATTGGCTGCTGAGTTCCTTTAGAATCTCCTCCTCAGAAATCGATAGGAGATCGTAGCAATAAATGACTCCTCTGCAAAAATTTAATGATGGGTGTTCGGTGACTTTAACGGTAATTTCATTTGATAGTTCCTTAAGTTTTAACAGTTTGCTTGCTTGACGGTGGTCTTTGGTCTTGATTAAGACGGCTCCGTTTCTCATCTTCTTGCACATGTCCACTACACCGTCACATGTGTGGTCTATCATTTTTTTAATCAAAAATGGCGAAACTTTCTCCAGAGTTTCTACGTTGCTGTTGCTATCATTTATATTTGATGAAATATCTGTATTGATGTTAACTCTTTCCATTATAAGGTATTTTGGTCCAAGTGAGAGATTCATTGTTGAAATTGGTACGTTGTTTGACTTTGCTAAGTCTGGTGGATCTGGCGGCAGCCCCATTGTAGGGTGCATTTTTGTTGTGCTCTTGTTCGCTTTAGTTTACAGTTAGGATGACTAGTTGTTCTTGGCTTGAAAAAAACGAAAATAGAGAGTGAGTTGTAGAGAAAGCTTTTATGCTTTTGAAAGCTCCGTTGATTCTTCCGCGTTCAGAATAAAGCGTCCGATCACTTCGGCTGTTCGTCAGAGACTGATATCTGAAGTTAATCGGTTGACTTGCTCAATAGTCCCGTGTTTTTCTCGGAACCCAAATTGATGTAAGAGAATTCTATTTTGTGCATGTGAATCAATTTTGCGAAGTAAGATCTTCTCAAATACTTTTGATAAGCGAGGTAGAAGGCTTATGGGTCTGTATGATGACGCTTGAGTTTTATCCTTTCCTGGTTTCTGAATCATTATGATTGTCAATTTCTTTCACTGAGTTGGAAAGTGTCCATATCGCAGTACAGCATTGAAGATTCTTGAGATATATGTACTGGCAGAACTCGGAAGTTCCATGATCATTTTAGGCGTAATAAGATCATGTCCTGGTGCCTTTTTAGGACTAAGTTCTCTGATTACATTTTTTCTTTTAAAGCGAATGAACTTTGATTGGGTCAGTCTGTGCAGCAGTGGGAATCAATGGCAGTGTATATGCATTGGTTGGTGGGTTCGGCTGAAAAACATTTCTTAGGTGAAGTGCAAAAACATTTGCCTCTTCTTCGTCGCTGCGGCCCATCTTCCTCTCTGGTCTACCTTAGCAGGTGGCTTTATGCTTGCATGTGCTCTTCATAGGGGAAATATGGTGCTTGTTGGCGACAATTTTTCGATGTAACGGCTTTGGGCTAGCTGCTCTTCAGCTTCGAGTGCTTTGTGGAGTATGCGTTCTGCATGTCGCAGGCGAGCCCTTACAGCTGGCGACCGATTGCTCTGCCAATCTCTTCTTGCACGCCGCTTTTCCGTGACCAGCCGGTCTATGTAGCTGCTCGTTAATCTACGATCCTGCTTTGGTGTTGTTGTTGCAGTTAGTGAGATCGAGTGATGAGCAGCTGCAGTCATGATTGAGCTTAGGGCTTGGACTGAAGATATAACTCGATTGAGATTGAGATTGATCATCTTCGCTGTTGAAAGTTGGTCTCAGTTCAATGTGACTACTGATATATTTTTTGTACTTGAGCCAGTTTGTCTTGTGTGATGCAGTCTTCGACGATACTCTCTGATTTGAGGGCATTCTAGAAGGGTGAAAATAATTGGAGAATGGTCTGACGACAAATCTGCAAGTGCTTCTGCAGTTACCCAATTTTGTGGAACTTTTCTTGTTATGGCAAAGTCAATAAGGTCGGGTATTTTCTTGGGATCTGCTGGCCAGTATGTAGGCCTACCCGGAGATACATAGTCGAGTTTGTTTGATGCGCGCATGAGTACGCTATAGAGTTGCTTCCCTTTGGGATTAGTCGGTCTTGAGCCCCAGTGAGGATGTTTCGAGTTATAGTCACCCGCTGCTAAAAAGCGTTGACCAAGTGTATTGAAGAAATCTTGAAATTGATTTTCTGATATTGCGAAACGTGGCGGATAATAAACCGCCGACAAGGTGATATTGCCTCGTTTGGATTCTACACATATTGATGTGGCTTGTAGGTAGTTTTCCGAAAATCCCGATATTGGGTAATGCTTAATGCGGTTTCTGACTAGGATGCCAGTTCCGCCATGGGCTTTACCATCTGTGTGATTTGTGCCGTAAAATGCATGCCCCGATAATTGAAAGTTATATCTGTCCGTCAGATGAGTTTCCGCAAGAAGCATTATGTCGATTTCGTTGTCTTGGAGAAATTTTGATAACTCCACTTTGTGGCGAGGAATGCCATTTGCATTCCAGAGTGAAACTCTTAGAAGAGCCATTATTTGGATTGTCGTGAAGCGAGCATTTGAATGAGGATGCTTTGATTCCTCATTTGTTCTTGCATTGTGTTTTGCATGAAGTCCTTCAGTGTTTGCTGCAACGATAGGAACATGGATTCTATGCTTAGTAGCTTAGGAATGGATAAACCCCTCATACACAGCCACAGTCTCACCGGAAATACGAACTACTATAGTTTGATGGTTGTTCCGCTTGTTTATTAATTGTTGGCAGAGCCAGATCAGTTCGTATTTCCGGTGAGACTGTGGCTGTGTATGAGGGGTTTATCCATTCCTAGTTTCAATGCACTTGCAAAAGAAACGCCTTGGGTAGTGCTCGATGGGGCAAATGACGATCTAGCAGCTTTGGTAAAGAATACTCCAGGAGTCGATTGCGATGGTGTAATCTGATTAAGGTTTCCATTGAAACGTGCGAACTCTGTGCGCGTATTAATCATGCACTTCAGATCTTTGTATACGGGGCAACCTCTGTAATTTGCAGTGTGGTTACCTCCACAGTTACTACAATTTTTAACAGACTTGTCCTACTTGCTTGCAGAACATGTGACAGTGTTGTGCAGCTCTCCGCATGCTACACATACAGGTCGCAGAGCGCAGTAGGCTTTAGTGTGCCCGAATTCTTGGCAATTGGTACATTGTGCCCGCTCAAGCATACACACACACATACACAAGTACATAGACATACATAGCGAGCCCGTTGCTTTGCGTCCCGTTATTTTTGCAGTTTGTCTTGCGTTCTTTGAGTTCCGGTTTCCACTGAAAATTTATTTCTGCTGTTGCTATGCCGACCACAACGGAACATTCCAGATCGATCAGGGTGCCGTTTTAACAACGCAAGGCAGCCTCTGTGTATGGACAGTTGGAAAAATTACAAAGTTCGTTAACTACAGATTAGCTTGTGTCTTCTGGCGAGAGTGTGCTCACCAAGCGTTTAAAGCAAATCGAAGAGCTGAAATTGACATTTCATCAGACCCACGATAGCCTCGAAGAGCTTGATTTTGACGAAATTGGTAGTGATCTCCGCGAGAACTTCGATATGTTGTTCGTTACACTCAAATCGTCTGTTCGGTTTGAAATTGCGAAACGCTGCTCCCCAATACCGCTCTGTTCTACCTTGCTACCTCCAGCTCTTGCACCTGCACCTGCACCTCCTGCACCTGTACCTGCACCTACACCATCTGCTCCTGCACCTGCACCTGAACCTGTGCCACCGTCAACTAGGCCTCCTTCAACTGCATCTCTATCAACTAGGCCTCCTTCGAACTGGTCCGATTTTTATTCTATGTTTTCGACGATCATAGATAATCATCTAGATCTCAGTATTGTGGAAAAGCTACAGCATCTACGTTCGTGTCTTAATTATTCTGCACTGGATACAGTTCGCTCATTGGAGATTTCGAACAATAATTATGAGATCGCTTAAGAACTCTTGCAAAACAGACTTGATAACCGACGTTTAGTCGGGCACACATTAGTCAGGCACACATTTTGGAGATCTTGGGGCTAAAAGCAGTGGAGAATGGGTCAGTCGCTATGCTTCGGGAGCAATCGGACAAGTTCAACGCACACATCACAGCAGATCGCCGGATGCTTCATTGCTCAGGTGCTTTTACAAAAATTGGACCCTGTATCTCAAGCCAAGTGGGAGGAAAAGCTAGATGAACCAGCATTTGTGAATTTAATTCCATCATGGGAATCTATGGCCTCTTTTCTGGAGCAGCGGTGCAGAACTTTGGAAAGGGTTGATTTCGCTATGACAAGCTATACGCCAAGCGCTCAGTTGGGCAAGAATAAAAATCCTAACACAAGTAAGAGATAACGCTAGCCATGGTATTTATGATTGCTTGAGATTTGGAAACTTGTCCCCTGCCCTTCGTCTGACAGAAGCCAAGAAACTTGGACTTTGTTGAAATTGTTTAAAAAGAGGTCATCGGGAGCGCCAATGCAGTTCAACCAGATTTCGTACCTGCGGCTCTAAGCATCATACGCTCCTTCATCTTGGCCACGCTGGTTCTACTGCACCATAGGGTGTTTGCTTTATTCAGGTTTACATCTGCATCTTAGAACGTCTCGATTTGCAAATCAGCTGTAGCTTATGAAATCGAAGTCAATAAGCAATTATCTCTGGTATCGGCGACTCTAGTTTTGCAACCGATGGATACGCTGTTAACGTAAGCCTTCAATCCGAGTCCCAAAGAACTTGTGAGATGGTTTTTAGGGAGCCTAGATGTTGGACCATCGGAGGGGTCGCAGGTTGCGGATAGCGAAAGGCCCTCTTATGGAGACTAACTAAAAGTGAATTAGTGGGTTTACCCCACAAAAAAGCAGTCCCGGTCAACAAAGAGTCCAGTCTTGAACGGTGGGCTCAGGCAAGTGGCGACCGCCTGTTCTAAGTAGTCTTACCACTGGTGGGCTTCGGCTGGTGGTCGACCGTATGGAATCCCAAGAAAAAGACCTTCAAGCATGAAGACAAGACCTTCCTAGACATTGAGGGAGCATTCGACAGCACATCGCATAGTGCTGTCAAGAATGCCCTTATCAGAAGAGGAATAAACCCCACAGTAGGCAGATGGGTAGATTATACGAAGAAACCCTATGTGACATAGTCCAGAGGGGACTGAAAGTCACGTCTAATTGGTGCAAGGAGGTTGGGCTCAACCTAAACCCTGCGAAAACCGTTATAGTACCGTACACTAGGAAATACAAGCTAAGCAGAATGAGGCCAATACGCCTATCCGGCTGCCTCATTACACCAGAAAAAGAAGTCAAATACCTCGGCGTTGTCTTTGACAACAGGCTGAGGTTTGACAAGCATTTGGAGTATAAACTAAGTAAGTGCACTAGAGCACTATTCACATGCAGAAGCACAGCCGGAAAATCGTGGGGCATGGCACCACACATGCTCCGATGGCTATACCTCATGTTTGTGAGACCGATGCTCACTTATGGAGCTGTTGTGTGGGGAGATAGAGCAAACCTCCTCACAGTAAGGACGCAGTTGCAAAAACTGCAAAGGCTGGCATGTATATGCATGACTGGAGCCATGCGTACCTGTCCGACAGCGGCAATCGAGGTTTTGATGGAGCTAACACCACTCCACCATACCATCGACCTGAAGAAAAAAAGCAACACTGCTCAGGTTAACAGCAGAAGGAGTGGGTAGAAACCACATAGTAAGCCTCAGAGACTCTGACCCGCTGGAAAAGGAAATCCCTTTAATCCTCCAACCCAGAGACGAAATGGTGGCCGAGTATCACTTTGACAGGAATTTCACTGTACACCAAAGTAATAAGAGAGAATGGATCTCACTTGAAGAGACACATAAAATGAAACCACACACAATTATGTGGTATACAGACGGGTCCCTAACGCCCCAAGGAACCGAACTTGGGGTAGCAGGACCAGGAACGAAAATATCTGAACCAATGGGAGAATTCACAAGCATATTTCAACCTGAAGTATGTGCCATCTCCCGTTGTGCAGACCGTAATATGGGGAAGAACTACCATAATAGAGAAATAGCTATCCTCTCCGATAGCCAAGCAGCGCTTAAAGCACTCAGTAGCAATAAGTTCACCTCTAAGTTAGTCTTAGAGACAAAGAACAAATTGGACCAACTAGGCAGCAGGAACAACCTGACCCTACGATGGATACCGGGACACAACAACATCCCCGGAAACGAATTGGCCGACGAACTGGCACGCAAGGGTGCAGCCACCGCAATGGTAGGGCCAGAACCCTACTGCGGCATAGGCCAACACACAATAAAAGAACCTCTAAGAAAGGAAGAGAATACGCTTAGAACAGCCTCCTGGGTAAACACCAGGGGAATGAGACAAGCTAAAGCACTAATTGTGAACCACGACCTCAAAAGGTTCCAAAAGATAATCCAACAAGGAAAGAATGCCCTCAGGATTCTGACAGGGCTCTACAAGGGTCACTGCAGACTGCGGAGCCACATGTACAAGTTGGGAATAACAAACACCCAGCTGTGCAGATACTGTGAAGAGAAGGAGGAGTCCTCTGAGCAAATACTAGCTCACTGCGATGCCCTAGCGAGGCGCTGACTCATCAGATTTGGGAAACACATTCTACACCCAAGCAATATCAGTAACTTAGAACCCACAAAAATCCTGACTTTTGTACAGGAATTAGGGCTGCTAAGGGAGTTGTAAATTCAGTAGGGGGGCACAATAGACCAAAATTGGTCGCGGTGCACCACTCCCCAACCACAAATAATAATAATAAAAATAATAATGAAGACAAGTAAATCTATCAAAATTCAGAAGGATATCCTGCCACCGCTGTCTCAAGGCAGTTTGAAGAGAGGCAGATGGACCGGAAGCGTCCAAGACTCGTAAGAGATGAGAAACGCGCACCAGTGCGCAGAACCCCACAACGGGGTCCCTACCGAGCTCCTGCGGTAGGAAAGAATATAGGAACAAAGAGGGACAATACCCTCCCCCCAACACAAACACGCCCCGCCTCCTCTGGAGGACAAAGGCCAGGCTAGACGACCCTCCGTGACTACAGAATCAAATGTTACCTGAGATACCTCAGGCATGGCCACACACCGGAGGATGGCAAAGGAGCCGCGAACTGTGGCATCAGGGGGCAACCACACACCCCGCCCTAAAGAGATGCAGCGCGGACATAACGCCGCCAACAGCTACGCCGAAGTCGAAAGACGTAACGGCTAGAGCCCCCTCACAGGCAGTGTAGCCATGAGGAAGACGCAAACGGCGGACCCGGCACGCCCAGGGCTGCAGCAGAGGCTGCTGCAACTGGCAGTGACGAAAGGGCAGTAACTCCCCCCGCAGTGCCCATTCCACCCCAAGCAGCGTATGCAGACGTTGCGAAAAAGGTGAGGATAGCAGTCGTGCCTGCGGAATACCCTCAGGTCAACCTCAATCAAGGAGAGCTCTCTGCACTTGAGGAAGCGATACTAGAGGAAGTCTTCTTGGCATGTTGGGATACGCCCATCACCTTCGCAGAAATCCATTTCCGACCGGGTCATCTGATCATCGACTGCAACGATGAGACGACCGCGGAGTGGCTGATGAGCAACGTGTCAAGGTTGACAGAATGGAAGGGAGTACCCCTTCTCGGTAAAATACCCTTGCCCCATTACCTTACCGTCTTCCTCCCAAGGAGTGCCGCGAAAGCGGATGAAAGGGTCCTTACAACGCTGAGGAACCGAAACAACATTGTGCCAGACATGTGGCGGGTCAAGTCACGAAAGGACAAGGGGGCGGAGCCTTCATGGTCATTGGCATCGATGAAGTCTCGATGCGGGCCATCATCTCGATGGGTCGCCAGCTAAATTTCAGGTACGGGAAGATTCCCTTACATGGTCTCAAGAAGACCGCGAAGTTGGCTGGACAGACCCATCAGCAAGAGACTGAGGCAGAACACCCCGCCGAAGCGAAAAGTAGCGAGTCTCCGTGTGAGAAACCCCTCACAGATAAGGAGGACGTCGCTGAGGACGAGGAGCTCGACGGGGAATCCCCCGTAGAGGACATGGAGGTAGTGGAGGAAACAGAGGTACCCATGTCCTCACAAGAGCCTCAGAGCTCGCAGTCCAAGAGGACGACGAAGCCGACACCACATTGGTGTCCGGAGGCGTTGAGAGCAGTCCTGGCTCTCAGCCAGATAGCGCAAATACTACAGCGCAATGATGACCCCCCTCAGTCAGGAACCCCCGTAAAGCAAATTGGGGAGTCTTCTACTCCACGCTAGGAAAATATGCCTAGGATTCGGTCACCGAAACACGACCTAGAACTAGAAATTTTGGTCGACGAGCTAAACGAAAGTAAAATCGATGCCTACGAAGGGAATTATCCTCATAGCAAATCGCGAAAAGAAAATTATGCCCCTTGGTGGAATCCCACCTTGGGGAAACTTGTTGTTTTGTTTTTCAAACGATGTTAATGATCTAAACAAATTTAAAAAACAAAACTTGGCCAAACAGTTTGTTCTCGGACAAAAACGAGCTGGGTCGTGTGCTTTTAATTATATGGGCTTAAAAAGAGAAA
Source organism: Lordiphosa clarofinis (assembly GCA_018904275.1). Taxonomy (NCBI): domain Eukaryota; kingdom Metazoa; phylum Arthropoda; class Insecta; order Diptera; family Drosophilidae; genus Lordiphosa; species Lordiphosa clarofinis. Next base: position 821,013 of record JAEIGQ010000140.1, read on the forward strand.
AAAAGTTTGTTTTCGCCAAATTTAAAAATTTATCGAAATTAAAGCGCTTGTAGATTCGTAATTATTAAAAATTAATATGTTTTTTTAATTGAACAGTAAAAACTATTCAATTTACTTTAAAACAAGTCCTTAAATAAAGAAATCGGACATAAACTGGAGTTTTCAAGAGTTTTTTTGTGAAAATAGGCAAAAATGTAGTTTCTTCAGATACCGCTGTGACTGTTTTTCCTGACTCCTAGTGAGTGGTTTTAATAAGCTTTAATTTTTTGACAAATTAATCAAATTTTATTTTTAACACTTTCAAAATATAGAGCACCAATTTTTGCGGCTGTATGCGTTCCTTGTAGACTCTCGGATAAGACCATAACAATAACACAGTTCAACAAATATTGGGCCATTGAGGTTGGTACTGTTCGAGAAAGCTGAGAAAAAGTCAATTTTCAAAATTATTCTTGCACGTCAAGTTTTTAAGATATCATTGGTCTAAGTTGGTAAAAAAACGCCTAAAAAAGCAACTTTCAAAAATATACCTATAAAAAGTTCATCTTTAACGAAATAATGCTTAACCTCAACCTCTCTGTCAAAGAAAAAAAATACGGATGCCATTGATTGTCCCAGGACATTAGAGGGAGCAGAACAATCATCTAACTGATTGTTCCTTTTGCCTATCGGAAGTATCGGTCTATTCAACAAGAAATAAATATCATAATTCCCACCGAATCGTCTGTTAGCAAGATTTACAATGATATTTATTATGGAAATGTCTTTCTCAAAGTGTATTAACTAGTGTCTTATTCTCTATTTAAGTACAATAAAAATAAAGAATAGTATGCAATATATTAAAATTAGCATTGAATGTGCTACATTATTCAACATTGTCTTTATTTTTATTTACAGAAATAGAAGTTGGAATAGGGTTGTCGAAAATATATCAAAATATCAATATATCGATAATATTTTTTAAAACTGATATATTTTTGTGATTTTTATACCCAGGTATATTAAATGTCCGATGTTTGTAACGATAGAGAGATCTCCGACAATAAAGTATATAATTCTGACAGGGAGTGGTTGAAAGTGTCGTCCCTCGTCGTCGTTTCTATGATCTCCTCCGTCAGTTTTAAACTAAACCAAACTTCAATGATGATAGTTAAACGATCGTGAACTATTTTAGTGAGAAAAACTTTTTTTGTTATCGCTCCCACGCGATATAGTTTTTAATGATTTCCATAATTTCACCAAGTCGAATCGGCACATAGTATAGCTGCCATACAGTTAGGTCTGAAAAAAGTCTTATGAGAAAACTTTTTGTTTTCAATGTTATAGCCCCAACAATTAGTTTTTAATGTTTTACAACCAATAAACCCGGCCGGTAGCTTGCCTATTTTTTTTCACCAAATATCGAATATCGATTTTTTTTGGGATATTTTATGATATTTCTGCGTTGGTAACTCTTTGATCTGGGTAGCGAGCGCAAGCGCATTTAAGAGACAGAAAATGGATTCAAATTTGATAAAAGCAAACTAGAACGACATAAAAAAGCACAGCCAAGTGTAATTTGTTCGAAAAAGTATTTAAAGCAAGCGTTAGCACGACCAAATGTCCCGTGTGTTGATTTTATGCAAGCCCAAGAGTCGCAAAATAGCGGGCTGAAGTTATACTTTAGGTTGCCACAAACGTCATGGGAAAGTTATCCTTTAATATTCTGGAATTCTCATAAGGCGGCCATGACGGGACTATCCAGACTAGCCGTAAGGTGTCTTATTACCCCAGTGCCTTCGGAGCGACTTGCTTCTGCAATAAAATGCGCCATATGCGTCAAAGCGACACGTCTTTTTAAAGACTTTTAAGGCCCTCTTCTGGTCTAGAAAATTTTTTTCCAAATTTTTTTTTTGTCTTTATTTTATAGCTTAGATATTCAAAAATAGAATCCCAAATGGATTTTTAAAAATGCGAAATACCTTAGATTATATTGTTTTTTTTTTTGGTCGACCAATGACTTCGGTAAAAAAGCAATTTTCAAATTACTTTAAAATTTAAACTCATTTATCTCGAAACAAAGTTTTTCGGACTGGTGCCCACAATTTCTCAAGTTCTACCGAACCGATTTTGATGATGTAGGGCTTTATGGACGCAGAATTAAAACGTGGCTACCGTCCCTACCTTAATTTTTGAGAAAGAAAAATTTTTACTATTTTTTTTTTTGTACACTGGACTGCAAAACAATGGTAAAAATCGATTTTCGATTTTAAAAGGCCGCACTTTTTTAAATTCAATTTTATTTTCACAATTCAGCTACGGACGATAATGGCATTCATACTAACAAACTTCCCATCTTCCGTTTTGCTTTCTGATAATTGTGAATCCCGGAAACGTGGGTACAATCGACACATCTTTATTGGAAGAGCCTACTTTGGATCCCGAGAACTTTTTGAACAGCCCTCACATTCACAAATTTTTAATTTTGTGTTTTTAATAATGAATTGTACAATCAAATACAAAAAACAGAATTACAAAATCTCTTCCGGATTTCTTTCCACGAATTTTTAAAAAACATGTAAAATTTAGCCCTAATATTGGAACTAAAAGTATTTAATATGTATAATACATGGAAAACTCGAATCTCATGAAATATATTGTTTTGTTAGCTCAATATAGACTATATCTTTTTATTTTGGGGCAGAGTATTTCCTCTTTTTGGTATAAACAGAAAAAAATTAAAATATCATTTATATCGATATATCGATGTTTTAAAAGAAATATATTTAATATCATTTGATATTTTTTCAAATCAGAGAATATCATCGATACGATATTTTAAAAATATTCGGCAACCCTAAGTTGGAAAAGAAATCCTGTTTGAATTTCTCTTTATTATTATTTGTGACCAATTTTGGTCTATTGTGCCCCCCTACTGAATTTACAACTCCCTTAGCAGCCCTAATTCCTGTACAAAAGTCAGGATTTTTGTGGGTTCTAAGTTACTGATATTGCTTGGGTGTAGAATGTGTTTCCCAAATCTGCTGAGTCTGCGCCTCGCTAGGGCATCGCAGTGTGCTAGTATATGCTCAGAGGACTCCTCCTTCTCTTCACAGTACATGTGGCTCCTCAGTCTGCAGTGAACTGAGTAGAGCCCTGTCAGAATCCTGAGGGCATTCTTTCTTTGTTGGATTAACTTTTGGAACCTATTAGGCCGTGGTTCACTATTAATGCTTTAGCTTGTCTCATTCCCCTGGTGTTTACACAGGAGGCTGTTCTAAGCGTATTCTCTTCCTTTCTTAGAAGTTCTTTTATTGTGTGTTGGCCTATGCCGCAGTAGGGTTCTGGCCCTACCATTGCGGTGGCTGCACCCTTGCGTGCCAGTTCGTCGGCCAATTCGTTTCCGGGGATGTTGTTGTGTCCCGGTATCCATCGTAGGGTCAGGTTGTTCCTGCTGCCTAGTTGGTCCAATTTGTTCTTTGTCTCTAAGACTAGCTTAGAGGTGAACTTATTGCTATTAAGTGCTGTAAGCGCTGCTTGGCTATCGGAGAGGATAGCTATTTCTCTATTATGGTAGTTCTTCCCCATATTACGGTCTGCACAACGGGAGATGGCACATACTTCAGGTTGAAATATGCATGTGAATTCTCCCATTGGTTCAGATATTTTCGTTCCTGGTCCTGCTACCCCAAGTCCGGTTCCTTGGGGCGTAAGGGCCCCGTCTGTATACCACATAATTGTGTGTGGTTTCATTTTATGTGTCTCTTCAAGTGAGGTCCATTCTCTCTTATTACTTTGGTGTACAGTGAAATTCCTGTCAAAGTGATACTCGGCCACCATTTCGTCTCAGGGTTTGAGGATTAAAGGGATTTTCTTTTCCAGCTTTTCAGAGTCTCTACCCACTCCTTCTGTTGTTAATCTAAGCAGTGTTGCTTTTTTTCTTCAGGCCGATGGTATGGTGGAGTGGTGTTAGCTCCATCAAAACCTCGATTGCCGCTGTCGAACAGGCACGCATGGCTCCAGTCATACATATACATGCTAGCCTTTGCAGTTTTTGCAACTGCGTCCTTACTGTGAGGAGGTTTGCTCTATCTCCCCACACGACAGCTCCATAACTGAGCATTGATCTCACAACCATGAGGTATAGCCATCGGAGTATGTGTGGTGCCGTGCCCCACGATTTTTCGGCTATGTTCCTGCATGTAAATAGTGCTCTAGTGCATTTACTGAGTGTATACTCTAAGTGCTTGTCAAACCTCAGCCTGTTGTCAAAGACAACGCCGAGGTATTTGACTTCTTTTTCTGGTGTAATGAGGCAGCCGGATAGGCGTATTGGCCTCATTCTGCTTAGCTTGTATTTTCTAGTGTACGGTACTATAACGGGTTTCGCAGGGTTTAGGTTGAGCCCAACCTCCTTGCACCAATTAGACGTAACTTTTAGACCCCTCTGGACTATGTCACATAGGGTTTCTTCGTATTTTTCTCTCGCAACGATGACAATGTCGTCAGCGTATCCTTGGCATGTTATGCCCAGGGAGGCGAGTTTTTCTAGGAGCTCATCCACTAGTAGGCTCCACAACAGTGGGCAGAGAACTCCCCCCTAAGGGCATCCTTTAGTTGTGGTGACTGTGATGGTTTCTTCACCTGCCACTGCAAAAGGCTTCTCTGCATCGAGTGAATCTACCCATCTGCCTACTGTAGGATTTATTCCTCTTCTGATCAGGGCATTTTTGACAGCACTGTGGGATGTGTTGTTGAATGCTCCCTCAATGTCGAGGAAGGCGCATAGAGCCACTTCCTTGTCTTCTATTGTTTTCTCGAGCATCTTCCTGAGTTGATACAATGCCGTGTCGGTCGAACGGCCTGCTCTGTACGCGTGCTGTGTTGGTTGGAGGGGTGCCTCCTTTCGTATGCTGTTGTCCACTAGCTTTTCAATCGTTTTCAGTAAAAACGATGTCAAACTAATGGGTCTGAAGGACTTGGGGTTAGTTATATCCTTCTTCCCTGCCTTGGGGATGAAGACTACCCTTGCTCTACGCCAGGCACGTGGGATAAACCCTGTTGCCAGACTGCTGGTGATGATCTTCCTGAGGATGGGTAGGAGTATGTCCTTTCCTACCTGCAGGAATGCTGGATATATGCCATCCGGTCCGGGGGATTTGAAGGGCTGAAATGGGTCTTCTTTCTGATTTTCTCCAAGGTAGAATTCCACCAAGGGGCATCATTTTCTTTTCTCGACTTGCTAAGAGGGCAATTCTCTTCGTAAGCATCGATTATACTTTTGTTTCGTTCGTCGACTAAGATTTCTAGTTCTAGGAGATGTTTCGATGACCGAATCCTAGGCATATTATTTCATAGCTTGGAATAGAGGCCTCCCCAATCTGTCTTACGGGGATTCCTGCTAGGGATACTCTGCTGTGTGCTAGCTTCCAATCTAAATTGGATAATTCTATGTTCCGACATAGATTCCTCTAGTGAAACCTGCCAATCCTTAATAAAAGGTTTAATTGACTTGCTGGAGAAGGTGAGGTCAAGGACTTCCTCCCTTACTCGAGTTACAAATGTCGGGACAGATCCTACATTACATATTTCCAGGTCGAGCCTAGATAGAAATTCTAGTAAGCACTCACCTCGATCGTTTACATCGGAGCTTCCCCATGCGACGTCCCTGGAGAGAAATTCTGAAAGGATAGTATATTTAATATTCTTCCTAATCATTATACAGGCATGCCTTTGGTCCCAAATTACCGTGGATTCTCTCGTATACAGGCCCTTTATTCCCTCATTGCACCAGGGTTCCTGTACTAAAGCTAGTCCTAGGTGTTGTCGGGTGAACGTTCTAGCTAGGACGGCCGAGGCCACCTTCGCATGATGAACGTTTACCTGGACTAGCTTGGTGCTTTTGATGACTGAGGGGGGAGCCATCATTGCGCTGTAGTATTTGCGCTATCTGGCGGAGAGCCAAAATGCTCTCAACGCCTCCTGACACCAATGTGGTGTCGGCTTCGTCGTCCTCTTGGACTGCGAGCTCTGAGGCGAGCTCTTGTGAGGACGTGTGTGATCGATGCCAATGACCATGAAGGCTCCGCCCCCTTGTCCTTTCGTGACTTGACCCGCCACATGTCTGGCACAATGTTGTTTTGGTTCCTCAGCGTTGTAAGGACCCTTTCATCCGCTTTCGCGGCACTCCTTGGGAGGAAGACGGTAAGGTAATGGGGCAAGGGTATTTTACCGAGAAAGGGTACTCCCTTCCATTCTGTCAACCTTAACACGTTGCTCATCAGCCACTCCGCGGTCGTCTCATCGTTGCAGTCGATGATTAGATGACTCGGCCGGAAATGGATTCCTGCGAAGCTGATGGGCGTATCCCAACATGCCAGGAAGACTTCCTTCAGAATCGCCTCCTCAAGTGCAGATAGCTCATGATTGAGGTTGAACTGAGGGTATTCCTCAGGCACTACTGCTACCCTCACCATTTTCGCAACGTCTGCATACGTTTGCTTGGGGTGGAATGGGCACTGCGGGGGGAGTTACTGCCCTTTCGTCACTGCCAGTTGCAGCAGCCTCTGCTGCAGCCCTGGACGTCTTTCGACGTCACGGCTGTGCACTGACGCTTCGGCGTAGCTGTTGGCGGTGTTATGTCCGCGCTGCTTCTCTTTGGGGCAGGGGTGTATGGTTGCCCCTCTGAAGCCCCAGTTCGCGGCTCCTTCGCCATCCGGGGACTTCCTCCGGTGTGTGGCCATGCCTGAGTTATCTCAGGTACCTACCACCGCAGGAGCTCGGTAGGGACCCCGTGGTGGGGTTCTGCGCACTGGTGCGCGTCTCTCATCTCTCACGAGGCTTGGACGCTCCCGGTCCATTTGCTTCTCTTCAAACTGCCTTGCGACAGCGGTTGCAGGGAGATCCTGCTGAAATTTTATTTGGCTATTTTTCTTCATGCTTGAAGTTCCTTGTTATTGGGCTTCTATATGGTCGACCACCGGCCGAGGACCACCAGTGGCAAGGCTACTTAGAACATGCGGTTGCCACATGCCTGAGCCCACCGTTCGAGACTGGACTATTTGTTACCCGGGCCTCCAGCCAGGCTGACTCTCGGCACGGTCCGAGTGACACCTTAGTCCGGCCCGGTGTGAGATGTGCGGGATGGTAGAGGGGTAGGTACTGTGTGGGAGTTGGGTGTGTGTGAGGCTACTTATAGAAGGCGGCAACACAAGCGCCTACGGCGTGACACCCGCTGACTCTCCGGGACTGCTTATTTGTGGGCTAAACCCACTTATTCGCAGATAGTCTTCATAAGAAGGCCTTTCGCTATCCGCAACCTGCGACCCGTCCGATGGCCCATCAGCTAGGCCCCCCTAAAACCATCTCACAAGTTCTTTGGGACGGATTTGTAGATCATTAACATCGTTTGAAAAACAAAAAAGTTATGAGAGTTTAGGTGGGGGTAACTTTTTTTTAAAAATCGAAATAAAGGCTTATCGACAATATCTCGATAACGCGTCGATTGATTTATTTTTTATGTCGATTTTCGTGATCAGCGGGTCAATTTACCTTAGAAAATGTTGGTTTGGACCAATTGGGGAAAATAGACTCTCATTTTGTCGAGCAGTGTTAGTGGAACCTTTACACTGAACCCCGAGCTCTTCTGGAATTAATTCAATCTCTATTCTGGCCCATTGGGGGATAGATCCCATTTGTTCGATGTAACTGGTGTAGATTATTGGGCCGTTCCTCTTCAAGCCTGAAGTTCGCCACCAAGGCTGTTCACTTGGAGCTAGTCAAAGAACTTTCTACAGAGGCTTTTCTTCACGCTCTTGAACGCTTCATTTGCACTAGACGCAAGCCGAGTCAAATCTAGTCAGACAACGCCACAAACTTGGCGCGATACCGACGACAGGGATCTAATACATTATAATCAATGGTTAGACTAATTTAACGCGATGGCTGCGAAATGCGGCTTACAGATCTGGCATTTTCCATTTTTTTGAGAAATTTGTACTTCTATTCTATGCTATTTTTTCTTAAAATTTATTAAAAAAGCCCATTAAATACTTCGTTGAACGGTTGTTGTTCCAATGAATTTGGATACCGTTTGAAGAAGTTACTCGGGATAATCTAGTTTTTTTTTAGACTGTTTACATATTAGTGTCAAATTTAACATAAGTGCTCTCCACAAGTAAGCTCTGTTTTCTTTGGTGAAATTTTCTTAGAATTGACTGCAGATTTCGTTTTTGCTATACGCTTTGGGCGAAAAAAAATCGACCCCCCCTAATATTTGTACTTTATATGGTCGGAAATGATTCCTTCTCCCTGTTAAATACTTTTGCACAAACTTAATATACTCTATGTACCTTCGGTACAGAATATAAAAACCCATCAAATTCTCCGTTGAACGGTTGTTGTCCCAATGAATTTGGATACGGTTTGACGAAGCTATTCGCGCATTTCTAAGTACACCTCGACAATCTAATATTTATTTTAGTCTGTTTACATATTAGTGTCAACCTAAACATAAATGCCCTCTACATGTATGCTCTTTTCTCTGTCACAAATATATAAACTTTCATGTTTCACGATTTTTGGGGCCAATATTAACGGTCCCCGAATACTTTTATCTAGCATAAAGATGAACTGATCTTTAGTGATTAGTTGTGGGCTGTAAGTGGCTTTTAATGTTTAGAAATTAGCTGAAATTCTCATATAAAACAAAGGAGCACAGCAACATTCGATTACAGGCAGTCACGGAAAAGGCTTGTGAAAAACTGATTGCTCTCATGGTGCAAGCCTTGGCCAGCGTTCGTTTCTTATCCAGCCTGCTGTTCTAATGATGTGTGTTAAAATAAAACCAAAGAAATTGTTTTTCAAGTCCACAAATAAGGCCCAATTTTAACTGCATATCCATTAGGGGGTCGATTTTTTTTCGCCCAAAGCGAATAGCAAAAACGAAATCTACAGTCAATTCTAAGAAAATTTCAACAAGAAACCATGGGTCTAAAATGAATTCCTAGTTCGCGCAAATCGACTTCAAATATTTATATTACATTTTCCCAAAAAACAAGTTAGAAAGTCGGTGAAGCCCGACTATAACATACTCTGTATCCTCCAGAGCTTGCATTTATGTAATAAATTTTATATAGAAGCCACACAAAGTGATAAAGAAGTCATAAAGTGAGCCCAGTGCTGCCCATCAACGTTAAACCGGTGCTACCCATCAAAATTTTTAGTTTTCCGTATAACTGCGCTATCGTTTATCCGATCTTCATAATTTCTTTGGCGAATCCATAAATAATCATGATTACAAAATATCTCTAGAAGGTACAAATCATCTATCTGCAAAACTGTGGGAGATATGCGGTTTTTTCTGAATTTCAGGGACGGAAGGGGGCGTGGCAACCTGTGACATAAGAATTTATCTGCCTGCATCTACAAGAAGTATTTGTCCCATACAAGTCAATCCTCTATCTCTTACCATGTCAGAGATCTGTACTTTTGCAGGTTTATGGACATACATACTACGTTTATGCTATGCTCATTTTGCAAAATCATTTCATAAAATGCCTCCGAAAGTGCGTGCATAAATACCATTTCATGAATTCGATTTACACACGAAAGTTTACTATGAATTCGACGTCAATTCATGAAATGCCGTGGCGCAGGCAACTTAACGTTGAGTTGGTGTTGCCAGATCTTTTGTTTTCTCATATGTGTGCTGGCCATTTTGTGAATTTACAAATGCTGCATAAACAGGAACAATTTGATTTTGCAAATTGAAGAAATCGTGAAATTCTTAGCAGAAACGTTCTACGTACAGAAGGACAAGGTTATCTCCTGTATTATTTTCTTTTTTTAGCTCATGACTTTTCGTCAAACTCCTTAACTAAAAGGTATGTTTTATTTGAAATTTGTTTGCCGGACAATGTGCCTGACAATACCGGCCGAGATAGCGGCCAATTTTTTTGATCAAAAGTTGTCCCTGACAGCAACAAATCAAATTTTTTGGTGAATTTTATTTAGAATGCACTATTTTAATTTTTCTAAGTGATATCAACGATCCAATTTGTCACTGAAGAAGATAATATAATTGATGAGTCTTTGCGAGCAACGATGGAGAATCAAATTGATTCATTTAAGGCCCTCTTCTGGTCTAAAAAATTATTTTTTCAAAATTTTTTTATTTTTTGGCTTAGATATTCAAAAATATTATCCCAAATATTTTTCAAAATTCGAAATACTTTAGAAGATATAGCCTCTTTTGTCGACCAATGTCTTCACAATTACAAGTCATTTTCACATTACTTCAAACTTTGAACGCGTTTTTCTCGAAACCGCGTTTTCCAAAATGGTGCCCACGTTTTTTCAAGTTCTACCGAACCGATTTTGATGATGTAGGGCTTTATGGACGCAGAATTAACGTGGCTATCGTCCCTACCTCAATCTTTGAGAAAAAAAGTTTTTACTTGTTTTGTACACTGGACTGCAAAAAAAATGGTCAAAAATCGATTTTTCGTTTTTAAAAGGCCGCCATTTTTTCAAATTCAATTTTATTTGCACAAGTCTGCTACGGACAATAAAGGCATTCACACTAACCAGCTTCCCATCTTCCGTTTTGCTTTCTGATAATTTTAACTCCCGATACGTGGGTACCACGTCACATCTTTTTTTGGAAGAGCCTACTTTGGATCCCGAGAAATTATTGAACAGCCCTCGCATTCACAAATTTTTAATTTTGTAGTTTTTATAATGAATTGAACAAACAAATGCAAAAATCAGAATTACAAAATCTCTTCCCGATTTCTTTCCAAGAATTTTTTAAAAACATGTAAAATTTAGCCCTCTGCGGTTAGGTACCGGCCGGTCAAATTTGCCGGGCGGAAGAACCTGCCGGTAAGTCATTTGGTTTTCTCAACGAGACTTACCGGCTGGTTCGCCCGATATCGATAGATTGCTATCGCTGCCATAGTGTGAGCAAACACTGTCAACGAATCAGCTGTGTATGTTTTGGTTTTCTTAATTCTATTGCTTTAGCAAAAAAAAATTATATGACACGCTGAATTTGTCAACCTGAATCGTTGAAAAAATTAGACTTCATCCAGAGCATTAAATAATTAGCCCCCTCCCTGTACTCTCTTGCTTTATTAACTCGTTGCTTCGTCTAGGATTATGTCGCCATGTTGGCCATTGAGGTGATACCGTTCCTGGTGCTGGCAATGCGTGTGGATAGTATATATTTTCGTTATGGTGCACACGTATCTGCAGTTGGATCTCAATCAATATGCCACATCACAAGGCTGTTGGCCTAGTTGATCCTTCGATTTCGCAGACGGCGGGCAGTGAGTTTGCCTGCCTTGCGATTGGTGCCATTTAAAATTTTTCGGCGCGGCGGTCAAGACGTTTGCCATTGCGGCGGCTGCCATTCTGCTGGACTTTCTGTTCCAGATCGCCGCATGTTTCTTTCTGTCTCACTGCCTGCCTCCCAATTTCATTTCGTGGATGTAACAAATTCGATTATTCATAAACATTTTGGTTTGCCAATTAGCAAAGTGAATAATTAAAGTGCTTGACACAGCTGTTGTCTATCGCGGAAAGTATCGATTGTTTTATTGAAACTTGCCGGCCGGTTCAAATTTGACCCCATCGTGAGGCTGCGGTTAAAGTTGCCGGCTGGTTTTCGCCAAAGACAGATTGAGACACTGAAATTCGGCTAACCTGCCGGTAAGTTTGACTAACCGGACATTGAGAAAATGGGCCTTAATCGTTCAAAGATGGTACAAAGGAAAGCAAATCAAGTTCTCAGGTCGAACCGAGCCGATTTATCCTTTCTACACATTGCTTCTCTAGTGTTGCAGATAATTTGGTAGCTAGTAGGAAAATATTTCTGCTTGAGATGTCTTTTGCCAGGACTGTCAAGTAGCTGCTTAGCATTCCGTCAATCGGTTATTCGGGGGATCAATGTTTTCACATTCATTCAATGGCTTAATCACTGTCGGCTATTTCCTCAATAAGACTAACCAAATCTCCCATTGATTCCATATTTTTGATCAATTGTTATTATATTTAGTTGCCAAACAAAAGCCTGCTGATTTCTGCAGGTATTTTAGTGAAAACTATTTTTTTTGCTAGTATCTACCGGCAAACCACCTTTTTTTAGGTCGAAAAGTCACAAGCTAAAAAAATGTAATACCAGAGATAGTAATGTCCTTCTATCTGTCCAAATACCTGCAAAAGTACAGATCTCTGACATGGTAAGAGATAGAAGATTGACTTGTATGGGACAAATACTTCTTGTAGATGCAGGCAGATAAATTTTTATGTCACAGGTTGCTACGCCCCCTTCCGCTCCTGCAATACAGAAAAAACCTCATATCTCCCACAGCTTTGCAGATAGATGACTTGTACCTTCTAGAGATATTTTGTAATCATGATTATTTATGGATTCGTTAAAGAAATTATGAAGATCGAATTAACGATAGCGGAGTTATACGGAAATTTTGATGGGTAGCACCGGTTTAACGTTGATGGGCAGCACTGGGCTCACTTTATGATTTCTTTATCACTTTGTGTGGCTTCTATATAAAATTTATTAGATAAATGCAAGCTCTGGTCTAGTCGGGCTACACCGACTTTCTAACTTGTTTTTTGCGAAAATGTAATATAAATATTTGAAATCGATTTGCGCGAACTAGGAATTCATTTTAGACCCATGGTTTCTTGGTGAAATTTTCTTAGAATTGACCGTAGATTTCGTTTTTGCTATACGTTTTGCTTTGTACGTTTTTTTCGGCCCATACAAATCGACCCCCCCTAATATATATTCTTGATCAGCTGTAACATACAACGAATAGCTGCAGTTAGCCGAGCTGATGGAAGGGTAAGCATTCTTTGCGGAGCACGCGCTAGATTTCCGGCTCTGTCTCGTCGGCGATGGAGGGGTTCAAAAAGGGTACCGCGATGCTACATGCTCGATCCAAGTTGTATTATTAATCATTAAAATTCGCGTGCTGTTTTGGGGAATTGATCGCCTATCAATCAATCAGAACTTTATGGTCAGTAGGCGAGGGACAAAAAGACACCACAAGGGGAAGAAGTAGAAGAAAAGAAGGAAAGCTGCACCTATTTATTGCCCGATAGTGGCTGGTGGCTACCCCAAGGTGGACTTAGGGAGCCGCGTATCCCCACCCTACCATATTCATATTTTCGAATGCGGAAGTCATCGCCGACTTTTAAAGGTCCATAAATCCTCCGAAAAATTTTTCGCTCAAACACGCCAATCGCCGCTTCATGCGCTGCTGTCATTGTCCATGCTTCTGCGCCATATTGCAGAACTGGGATGATAAGCGACTTGTAAAGGGCTATTTTTGTTCTTCGCTTGAGGTCTTTGCTCTTGAACTCCCTACTTAGCCCATAGTAGCATCGGTTTGCAAGAGTGATTCTTCGTCGGATTTCCAGACTGATGTTGCTTTTGCTGGTTATTGTCGTTCCGAGGTAGACGAAATCCTCCACAACTTTAAATTTGTACTTTTCCATTGTAAAAGACTGTCCAAGTCGCAATGTCATTCTGTCCAAGTGTCAATAAATCTAATTTATAATTAAATAAATTGTTTATTCATTATTTAATATGAGATATTTTAGAAAAATAACACTATTAACAGGTTTGATCGATAAATATGATTTTTTGGGTCAATCTGTTCATGACTTTTTTTCCTCTAGTTTATATCTTTTACTTTACCTAAGATATAAAAACAAAATTCCAAACGGTTTATGATATATGGACAGTTTGGGCTGAAAATATGTTGGGTATCAAAAATGGACCTTTACGATGTGATAGGGCCAAGTCCTTTGGGGATTTTTTTAGTTTCGGTATGCTCTTAAAAAATATCGGGGTCCGAAGGCGTAACCAATTTATGTGTTGCACTGTGTTATAAATCAAATACTGTATGATCATTCTTCATATGTTCGAATTCAGCGATTTCGTTCGGCAATGGTCATCTTTATTTCAATAAATAGGAGGTGGACATAATATTGTGTGCCACGACTGTAAAATATACAGCTGATACAGAGGCTTCAGTCAGACCCACAACAACATATCTGGCTTCAACAAGCAGGTTCCTCATGCACTCATTCGACGTCTTTATCGTTTGCCAAAACAAATCACAAACAAAGCAATAAAACAACAACCCAACTTAAAAGTTGTTGTAGGCAAGCTCACTAGAAGGTGCCTACTGAAAACTGAGCATTTTAGAACTTGGCTGAGAGACACTTTCCGATACAATTGCAAGTCACTGAAACAATTTAAATATTCGTCTAAAATTTTCCAGCTTACCAATGTTCAGGTCCAGCGGCGAAAGTACTTTCGACGGTGTCCATGTAGAAGGGTATATTAAGAATTGTATTGTTAGCGACTTGAGATTGCATTGAGCTTTTGGATTCGTTTTCACTTCGTTGACATTGTTCTAGTTTTGGGTTTGCTTCTGACACAGTTTATTTATTACAGCAATTTGCCGATCAAAATCACTTGCTTTAAATTCTCATGCACATTAGGCTTTTCTATGGTTTTCACTTATTTTAAATTTCTTTTCAACCTTTTTGCATTTAGCTGCATCAGAAAAAAAAAAGAAATATATAACAAATATGCAAAAAAAAATTTAAAAAAAAATATGAATAAAAGGAATTAGTGGCTGCTCTGGAGCTCAGATTTGTTGAGGCCTATTCTGGCAGCTAAGTACACTAGACACTTTTCGTTTTCAGCGATTTTCTTAGTTAGGTTATGGATAGCACATGTTTTCAGTTTTATGCACGCATTTTTCAACAAATTTTCCGATTTTCAGGTCGCGAGTCGATCTACTCTGCTGTGGATCAAATCCAATTAAAGTCGAATTTCGTCGCTTTAAAGAAATCGCAAACTTACGTTTTCTTGCACTGCAGCAGCTACACTTTATTTTTCTCTCAATTTATTCAGACTTCTACACTGTTGTATGGTATGACTTGAGCTTAGGTTATGCACGTTTGGTTGCCAATTTATATAATAGAATGAATAAAGGAACTAAGCACGACCGCACTGGTCGAAGATCACTGAGAGAAAGATCGAGGCTGGCTAGCGGAAGCAGCATCTAGCCGGCGAGCGGAAGCAAATGCACACAGAATTGCATTTTTATGGTAGATCGAGTACCCACGAATGCATGCGCCGATTCTTATCGATTAGTTTAGTATTTTTCTCTACTGATTCAGTATATCGAGAAAATCTAGTAGAATGCCAACGGTTATATTTAAAAATGCTAATTAAATAAAACTAAACTTCAAATTTCCTTCAAAAATATTCTAAATGGAGCTAGTGCTAAGAATAAAGGCTTGATATAAATCTACTACTAAATCTAAATCGAGATATGCAAGACTAATAGTATATTTCTTACCAGGAGCAACAGTTCAATTGTTCTTGTTACAAGCGCCACTACACAGCATCAACAGCCGAGTCGATATAGCCATGTCCGTCTGTCCGTCCGTCTGTATGAACAAACAGATCTCACAGATGGTAAGAGATAGAGGTTTGACATGTATGGGACAAATGCTTCTTATTCTTGCAGGCAGATCAAGTTTATTTTTAATTTTTGTCACGCCCCCTCCCGCCCCCGCAATTTCGAAAAAAAAAAACGTTATATCTCCTACAGTTTTAAAGATAGATGATTCGTACCTTCTAGAATTTGTTAGCAATTAGCAAAATGTATCGATTCGCCGAAGAAATGATAAAGATCGGATGAGCGGTTTTCAAGTTATAAGTAAATAAATAATTCACCCTTCGCTCCACCCCCTCCCACCTTTTCACAACCAAAACCGAGAGAAGAAGAGAGAGAGAAAAACCGTTTTTTTCTCAATATTACCGCTCTCTAGCTTAATCGACACAGCTCGTCACGCTGATCAAGAATATATATACTTTATGTGGTCGGAGATGATTCCTTCTATGCGTTGCAAACTTCTGGGCAAAGTTATAATACATTTTTCAAGAGTATAAAAAGGGTGTGGCCGTGTCATGTACATTAGGTCGGGCATTTTATATCTGGAAAAATGTAAGAACATACTGATACCCCCTGATAAACGATGCATATTTGTGTAAAAAAGGCATAGCAAAAAAAATTTTGAGAAAAATTAGATTTAGGGTCTGCGACTTGGATTCAAAGCTTATCACTCATATGTACTGTTGCCCTTGCCTACATGTTTAATTTTTAAATAGTTGGCATGTAGGGCTGTAAAAACATAGATTGTGAAAAAAAGAGTGTGTTATGAGACGCCCGGTACGAGCGAAGCTCTTTACGTCGTTGAAACCGGTTAAAGTAATGCCATAAGACACATTTGGATTCTGTAAAAATAAATGTTAAATAATAAAAAATTAAGTCACTGTCAAGTCAATGTTGGGTTACTGTTGGGTACCTGTTAAGTCACTGTTGAATAACTGTTAAGTCACTGTTAAGACACTGTTAAGGCACTGTCAAGCCACTGTAAATGTACTTAAAAAAAAGAACATTATAGTTTATAGCACAGAATTCACAACTTGACCTCAGTGCAGCCACTCTTTCCACCCCACTTCCCTATACCCACCAGATCCCCAGCCGACCAACCTCAGACCAGATCCCCACCAGATCTCCACTAGAGTCCCACCAGATCCCCACCTGATCCCGACCAGATCCCCACTAGATCCATACCAGATCCCCACCCGACCCCACCTGATCCCCACCAGATCCGCACCAGATCCCTACCTGATCCCCATCAGATCCCCACCAGATCATTTTTCCAGACAAATTTTTCAAGATTTACCCTCCAATCTGACGTCCGTAAAAGAGCTTCGCTCTAAAAATCTAGATAAAAACATCGATGCATCGAAGTTAAAATCGATGTTTCTCCAGCTCTACTTCCCACCCACTTCCCACCTTCATATGTACCACCCAAATCCCATCCACTTCCCAGTGGACATCATGGCGGTATTTCCAACATCGGGAAATGAAAGCACAAATGAATTCTCATTTTTACTCTACAAACCGATTTTCAAGTCAGTCGGATGAAAAGTGGTTACTTTTGCATGTACAGTTTTCCAGCATTTTCACGCCTGGGGCGGATTTTTCGACATTCGAAAATAGGATTTCAAATTATTTCGTATTTTATTCCTACAAATTCCAAATTTCAATTTTCCAAAATCGGAAAATCACATTTTAAACTGTTTCGTATTGTATCCTTACAAACCGAGTTTCAAGCAAATCGAGTAAAGAATAGATTTTGGTATGCAGAATTTTCCGGCCATTTTCCCCGTGAGCGAATTTTTCAAAATCTGGAAAACACTTGTCGAATTATTTCGCGTTTTATGCTCTATTTATGCTTATGCTTATTTTACGCCAAAAAATATGTTTTTGATATTTTTAATTTAATTGGCGGTGGGTCACACTGCTCGATCATTTGTATTTTGTTTTGATGCCAAGTTGAATTTTTGTAGAAGCTCGGCCACTTCTCCCCAAGCATTGTTCACAAAATTAAAGTCCGAATGCTTGGGGTGGAAAAGATCAAAAATGACAACTCGCTCTTTTTGTAATGCAAAAACACTTTCAAACGATTCTTTCGCTTTTGTTTTTCTTTTATGTTCTTTTTTATACCCTTGGAGAGGGTATATTAAAATTGTTCAGATGTTTGTAACGCATAGAAAGAATCATCTTCGACCACATAAAGTATATATATATTCTTGATCAGCATGACAAGCTGAGTTGATTTAGCCATGTCCGTCGGTCCGTCTGTCCGTCTGTTTCTATGCTATCTCCTCCGTCAGTTTAAAAGCTATCTTAACCAAACTTTGCACGAAGTCTTTTGGTACAAATGCGCAGTACATTTGTCGGAATCGGCCGGATCAAATGACTGTAGCTGCCATAGAAACGATCGGTCGAAAAAGTAGTTCTAGTGAGAAAAACATTTTTGTCTTCATCGCAATCGTCCCCAAACCTCGTATTTATAAGTTTTATATGCCTTCACATAATTTGACCAAGATTTATTAAAATCGGACAACTAAAAAGTATAGCTGCCATATAAAAGATAGTTTTGAAAAATGTTTTGGTAGGAAAAACTTTTTTGTTTTCAATGCTATCTCTCCCAAACTTGTTACTGGTCAATAATATATGCTATAGAAACGATCGGTCGAAAAAGTAGTTTTAGTGAGAAAAACTTTTTTGTTTTCAAAATGTAAAAATTGTGGTGCCATATAACAAACTGGCAGGCAGATATCATGCTCCAAGGGTATATAAACTTCGGTCGAAACCAATGAAAAACGAAAACAGTCCAAACAAAAAATTTTGTGGCATTATTCGAGAAGTCTCTACCCGGTGAAATAGTTTGAAAAGCGAATTTTACTTCTGCCTCTCCATTTATCCACAATTTTACTCAAAACTTTAAGCAATTCCAAAAGCCCACAAATAAAAACTTTACAATGTCAGACATCGTTATCATATTAAGAAATTGCCAATTTCTTGTAAAGAATATGCCACTATTTCACTATAGTCCCACTTATATTCGAGATGCAGTGAAAAAATTGGAAGTGAAGTTAAGTCTGTCCAAGTTGTCTGTGTCACTAAAAGAAGTGGCTAAAAAATATGTATGTATTCCGGCAATATCCACAGCTTCTGAAAGGAAGGTAAATAAAGCTGGACAGATTCTGTAGAACGCTGGTCCTCAAAGACGCTGGACCCAAAGAATTTTCAGCGCTTACGTTTCTTTATAAAAATTTGAATAAATTTAAAAAAACTTTACGAGAAATATTTAATCCAGAGCTCTAAAGGGAGCATTGGTTTTATATTTGATCAAATTTATTTAATATTTAGACATTCTTTATTTATTTTGAATTTAAACACAAGCAAGAAAGTGGTTAAGGAAGGTACATTAAACTCCCAAAATGTAAAATAAACATCGATGTTTCATCGATGTTTTACTGCTAAGACATCGAAAACATCGAAAACATCGATGTTTCTCCAGCTCTACTCCAAGGGTATAAAAATTTCCTAAGTGCTGCATGACATATTCACGTGTTTAGTTCATGCACGAAACACGCGGAGCCGTGTCTTTTTTAATTCTTGTTATTTTTATGTATAAGTGAGGATGGCTCATTGCTCACAAAGTCGTTGAATATCTACTTTTTGTGACGCTCTTTTACAATACTTGGCTTGTCACAGCAATGCCACAATTTCTGTGTCGATAGTGTGATCAATAGTTTTATCGTTTAATGTTGACGCGGTGTAAACACACATGAGGCAACTCCGCAAAGTAAATTTATTGTTATGTATAAACTAGTACAAAAAATGTGTGTTAATATATATTTTGCAAATAGTTGTCGTTTAACCAAACAATGTGATTAAGATTAGCCTAGCTCGTGTATAAAAATCCTACGAGACTAAGTCGCAACGAACGTAAAGGTATAACGTGGGAAAAACGTAACGTTGCAAAATACGTAGAACGTAAAGATATGTTGCATCTGTGTATGTGTACGTATGCGGACGACAGTGTATGTGTGGTTCTTTAAGTCAAAAATACCTACCCAGACTTTATTAAAACTTTTTATAACAAATTCTGCCTGATTTGTGTTTATTTATTGTTTGTTTTTGTCAAAGAGGTAATTTCGTTGAAGGCCGGTTCGATTTTATTCCAAATATATTGGTTAACATCCTCATTCCAGCAAGCAAAGATTCTGCAGCAAATGTCAGGCGTGGATCAGGTAATTGCAATTGTATATGTTAATTTCGGAATGTCTTCTTATGGAGCCCTTTCGTAGATTTACATTTGTTTTATGTATGTAAATTGTATATATGACTATTTTGACAATGCTTGTGTAATTGAGTATGTTCAACTATTGTGCATACATACGTTTATACATACATACGTTCATATGTATTTTAATGCCAGTGAATTAATCAATGCGGTATTTGTTTCAGATGAAAATATCAGGAAATACAGGTACAGGTACATCGCAAAATAATCAGCCGTCCATAGAAAACTAAGCCCTCGCCGTCATTTGGAGGGAACACTTACATGCGTGTATATTTTTAATCGTCTATTAAACTTTTCTCCTTGCAATTTCGATACACCCAATCTGATAGCAAAATCTGTTGAGGAGCGCAATATACCATGGAGTCAACAAGTCGATGAGGCGTCGTATGAAAATTTATCTTCTCCAACTAACGATGATAGCAGCACTGGTAGAGTAAAATGTTGTTTTGTTTTTCTCCCCTCAAATTAATTTTTCCAATAAATTGTTAAATTTTTCCTTCATGTGCCTGGCTTATGCTTGAGAATAGCTAATCAAAGCTCAATGCAGTTTCAATACCCGCCGTTTAATCTAAAGGAGAATCATAGCTCATCATGGAGCAACATGCACAAAGGACGCAAGCCTTCTGCCAACTATGGTACGTACAACTGATACATATATTAATAACTAGTTGAACCAGCCGCAACTTAGTCCGCGCGCTAGTTTTTTAAAAAATTGTAAGCTTGGTTTCTTTGGAAATTAGGAACAGAATTTTTCGCTTAGAACGGCATAGAACACTAGTGGGATTCCTGAAAGTGATTTGCTTTTGATTTGCTATACCAAAGAGTACCAAAGTACCTATGGAGACCCCGAATAAATATACTGATAATATTTAGATGACCATAAAAATTTCATATATAGGAATAGTGTACCTGATTGTAAACTGAACGGCAATCGCGAAATTGGCTTAATTTTTTTCGATTTGGGTATCATGAATATAGGATTGTAGCAATTGTAGACGCGCTAATTGTTAGATCAAACACTCCAAAAATACGGGTAAAAATTGCAAAATTTTATAATTAGCTCAGATTATCATGAAGATTTAATAATTGACAATTGAAGACCACGTTTTGAAAATATCAGAACTCTGAACCAAATTTCTTAAACACTATAGCGTTGGCTGATATGATTATCCTCTTGTATTTTTTGATATTTCGGTTCGAGTTCCGGTAACGTAATAAAAGTGACAAAAATATAGCCGAGGTCTGAATAGATGTTCAATTACAAACGAAAATAAAATAAAAAACGAAAAAGGCAAGGCTAACTTCTTCTGTGCCGAAATTTTGTTACACTTGAAAACGCTTGTCTCAACGGTTAGCGAATTCAACCAAACTTCACAGATCAGCTTAAAAACATTTAATATTACCCATGACCGTGATTGAGAGCGGTAATATTCAGAAAAAACTAAAACCCATTTTTCGACCGATCATTTGTATGCATCCGATCCGAGCGGTTCCGACATATTAGCAGCGTGTAGACAAAAGGAGACGCTGTGCAAAATTTCAGCTCGCTAGCTTCAAAACTGAGGGACTAGTTCGCGTAGAAACAGACAGACGGACGGACAAAGCTTAATCGACTCAGCTCGTCATGCTGATCAAGAATATATATACTTTATGTGGTCGGAGATGATTCCTTCTATGCGTTGCAAACTTCTGGGCAAAATTATAATACACTTTTCAAGTGTAAAAAAATCAGCTTACATGGTTTAAACACACGGCTTCCTGTTTATGAGTTATGCATACAGTGCTCCACGCCGCTGAGAATTTTAAAATCCGTTGTAAATATTAAGGGCACAATTTGTAGGCTGTTCAAAACAGCACTAGCTCATGTGTGGTAAATTACCAATTACGTTTTTACGAGGGCTGGTGAACACCCTAATTATCGAAAACAGTTGTCGAAACTTAAAATGCGATTATCTCGGAATCAGTTTTTCTCAGGGACCGTAATCATTATGTTTTAAAATAAAAATTATTCCATAATGATTACACAGTGCTACAGCGAAAATATACTGTCAAAATGACCTAGCACACGCTGTAGAGCAGGTCGAGTATAGCATTTCCTCATACTTGTTTTTTTCCTAACACCCCCAAAATCTGAAGTTATGGCCCAAAAACCGCTTTTTGCATTTTTACCTCACTTAAATAGATATAACTCGCGAATGGACAGTCTGATTGCTCATAACCTTATCAATTCCGATAGCCACGAGAGGGATCTAAAACATTATAATCAATGGTTTGACTAATTTAACGCGATGGCTGAGAAATGCGGCTTACAGATCTGGCATTTTCGACTTTTTTTGAGAAGTTTGTACTTTGACCATCACTGGTTTCACTATTTTATTCTATGCGATTTTTCCTTAAAGTTTGTAATAAAAGCCCATTTAATTCTCCGTCGAACGGTGGTTGTCCCAATGAATTTGGATACCGTTTTACGAAGTTATGCGCGATTTTCTGAGTACACATCGACAATCTAGTATTTTTTTTTAGTGTGCTAACATATTTATTTTTGCTTTCACATAATTGCCCCTAAAAGTAAACTCAGTTTTGATTTGGCGCCAGATTCAAATAACATTTTTAAATACTTAAAATGCAAATATATATAAACTTCCATGTATCAACATTTTTTCGCAAATATTAACGGTCTCTGAATACTGTTATCTGGCTTAAAGATAAATTGAGCTATACTAAGTAGATGTGGGCTGCAAGTGGTTGTTATTATTTTTTAATGAGCTGAAATTGGCATATTAAACAAAAGAGCCGTGCACGGCAAGAATCGTATACAGGTAGGCACGGTTAAGGCTTGTGAAAAGCAGAGCCATGCCCACGCCTGGACATATCTGGTCTAATGCAGAGAATTAAGCTGCGGGTTCTATTTAATAATAAACCCCTTTGGTACCTAAGAAATTAGTTTTCAAGTCTACAATTTTGTATATATTGGGCCTTGTAATGATAACTGTCTAACCACGATTGTAGAGAACCGCGATAAAATACCATGGATGACCGATGATGAAGAATATAAAAACCACTATAACAGGATGGACGAACCATTAAATACCAAATAAAAACCAAAGTGGACCGCGCCAAGAAAAATGAGAAGAAAGTGACATCAGCTTGCACTTAAGCAACGATGGGTAATGCATAGCTCGCTTCGGCCGCGACGCCCGGCCCGTTATCCTGTCTAAAAACTCAGCGCATAATAAATTGTGTAATTGTTATAGTGGTTTTTATATTCTTCATCGGTATACGCACCAGGCGTGGGCAATGCTCTGCTCTTCACAAGCCTTAACCGTGCCTACCTGTATACGATTCTTGCCGTGCACGGCTCTTTTGTTTAATATGCCAATTTCAGCTCATTAAAAAATAATAACAGCCACTTGCAGCCCACATCTACTCAGTATAGCTCAATTTATCTTTAAGCCAGATAACAGTATTCAGAGACCGTTAATATTTGCGAAAAAATGTTGATACATGGAAGTTTATATATATTTGCATTTAAAGTATTTAAAAATGTTATTTGAATCTGGCGCCAAATCAAAACTGAGTTTACTTTTAGGGGCAATTATGTGAAAGCAAAAATAAATATGTTAGCACACTAAAAAAAATACTAGATTGTCGATGTGTACTCAGAAAATCGCGCATAACTTCGTAAAACGGTATCCAAATTCATTGGGACAACTACCGTTCGACGGAGAATTAAATGGGCTTTTATTACACACTTTAAGGAAAAATCGCATAGAATAAAATATTTAAACCAGTGATGGTCAAAGTACAAACTTCTCCAAAAAAGTCGAAAATGCCAGATCTGTAAGCCGCATTTCTCAGCCATCGCGTTAAATTAGTCAAATCATTGATTATAATGTTTTAGATCCCTCTCGTGGCTATCGGAATTGATAAGGTTATGAGCAATCAGACTGTCCATTCGCGAGTTACATCTATTTAAGTGAGGTAAAAATGCAAAAAGCGGTTTTTGGGCCATAACTTCAGATTTTGGGGGTGTTAGGAAAAAACCAAGTATGAGGAAATGCTATACTCGACCTGCCCAACAATATGTACTGGGGCTCGTGAAAAGTATGTGCAGATTTTTTTTTTTGTAGCAATTGCTCACATCATAATGATTATTTCTAAGTAATATTTTTAAAACTCAGCAATAATGATTAGTTTAGCAGCTACACTATATAGTGGTCCGATTTCGACAAATCTTGTTGAAATTATGTGAAATCATTGAAAACTTATAAATACGAGCGTTGGGAGCGATAACATTGAAAACAAAAAAGTTTTTCTCACTAAGACTTTTTTTCAGACCTAACTTTTGTATGGCAGCTATACTATACGATTTCGACAAGCCTTGGTGAAATTATGTGAAATCATTTAAAACTTATAAATACGAGCGTTGGGAGCGATAGCACTGAAAACAAAAAAGTTTTTCTCACTAAAACTAGTTTTTCGACCGATCGTTCCTATGACAGCTATATGCTATAGTCATCCGATCCGGCCGGTTCCGACAAATGTGCAGCGTATTTATACCAAAACACTTTGTGCAAAGTTTGGTTAAGATAGCTTTAAGACTGACGGAGGAGATAGCATAGAAACAGACGGACGGACAGACGGACCGACGGACGGGCAGACGGACAGACGGATATGGCTATATCAACTCAGCTCGTCGTGCTGATCAAGAATATATATACTTTATGTGGTCGGAGATGCTTCCTTCTATGCGTTACAAACATCCGGACAATTTTAATATACCCTCTCCAAGGGTATAAAAATAAAACTCAAAAATAATGATTATTATTGAAAATTCAGTGTCCACTGACACAGTTCTGCAACACCACACTTAATGATGCAGCCACCAGTCCACCACAACTGCAGAAGCCACCAAAATGTTCCAAGAAATATGCACAGTTATTTGAGATTTTATATGTTCAACTTTTTCTCTTTATTTATATTAAGCCTTCGACTTGTCACTTCAACTTCACAAAACAGAATGAATGCTTGAATAACATAATGACAGCAAGCACAACTATAGATCCACACACACACGTGCCTACTTAACAGAGCTGTATACTGCTTACTTACATATGTGTGCTGTACGTGTAAGAACATTGTGTTTTTGCATTCCCAGAAATCCTTGTTATTGCATCAGCTTCTGTTAGCATACAGTGGCCTAACAGAGCAGATCAATTCTCATGAAATTCAAGACAGAAGAAATATTTGTTTCTTGGAAAAACAGAAATGGACTTATGCGTCAATTATTGTTGAGTTTTATTTTTTATAAAAAACTAGTTATGTTAGAAAAACTTTTTATTGCTTTTAGTGCTATCGCTCCCAACGCTCGTATTTATAAGTTTTGAATGATTTCACATAATTTTACCAAGGCTTGTCGAAATCGGACTACTATATAGTATAGCTTCCATACAAAAGTTAGGTCTGAAAAAAGTCTTATTAAGAAAAACTTTTTTGTTTTCAAAGATATCGCTCCCAACGCTCGTATTTATAAGTTTTCAATGATTTTACATAATTTCAACAAGATTTTTCGAAATCGGACCACTATATAGAATAGCTGCCATACAAACTGTCAGGCAACATATAAAGCTCCAAGGGTATATGAACTTCGGTCGAGCCGAAGTTAGCTTGCCTCAATTTTTTTTGCTTAAAAATAAAACTCAACAAGAAAATACTGCTTTACCATAAGGAATTTTAGAAAGATTGAAGTATATTCTTAATAAATGAAGCAAGACGAACATATAAAATACAACTTTAAGTTAATAACATTTTTTTTACTCTGTACCAAAGGTACATAAAGAATATAAAGTTTGTGCAAAAGTATGTAACAGGGAGAATTATTTCCGACATATAAGGTATAAATATTCTTGATCATCATCAACAGCCGAGTCGATATAGCCATGTCCGTCTGTCCGTCCGTCTGTCCGTCCGTCTGTCTGTCCGTTCGTCCGTCTGTCCGTATGAACAAACAGATCTCAGAGATGGAAAGAGATAGAGGTTTGACATGTATGGGTCTAATGCTTTTTATACTTGCAGGTGGATCAAGTTTATTTTTAATTTTTGCCACGCCCCTTCCCGCCGCCGCAATTCTGAAAAAACGTTATATCTCATAAAACATAAAATTCGTATTGACGGATCTAAGAAGCAAAATCACAGCTGAATCTTTGCAAAAATAACTTCTTGTTAAGCTAAACAAATAATTAATAAAAAACGAGAAGGCCAAGCTAACTTCGTCTTTGCCGAAGTTTTTATACCCTTGTAAATGTTTTAATACATCAGAGCTTAAGAACGCCAGCATTAAAACAATTTTTTTAAATAAAACCCACTTTTCGACCGATGGTTCCCATGGCAGTTATAAGATATAGTCATCCGATTTTGACCAAAACTGTGTGAAAGCATATACAACTAATAATTGCTGAAGCGGGAGGCGTTTACATTAAAAACAAAAAAGGTTTTCTTACAAAGTCCCACTTTTCGACCGATAGTTCCTATGGCAGCTTTAAGATAGAGTCATCCGATCCGTTCGGTTCCGATATATTAGCAGTGTGCAGTAAAAAGAAGACTCTGTGCAAAGTTTCAGCTCGATAGCTTAAAAACTGAGAGACTAGTTTGGGTAGAAACAGATAGACAGACAGACGGCCGGACAAAGCTCAATCGACTCAGCTCGTCGCCCTGATCAAGAATATATATAGTTTATATGGTCGGAAGTGAATATTTCTATACGTTGCAAACTTCTGGCGAAAATTATAATGTCCTTTGCAAAGGTTTAAAAGTTGCTAATTTAAAATTGCATTTTATATGTTCGCCTTGGTTCAATTATTAAGAATATACATCAATCTTTCCAAAACTCCTTTTGGTTAAGTCGTGTTTTCTTGTTGAGTTTTATTTTTAAGCAAAAAAAAATTAAACTCAACAATAATCATTATTTTTGAGTTTTATTTTTATTGATCAAATATTATCATTAGACAGCGGATTTTGCATATTTTTAAACAAATTTTAGTCCTAGTAGGTCAAAATAGAGTGCGCAAAATGACAACAAATTTGTTTAAAAATTTTCTCCCCCATAGTAATTTACTGCCTACTAGGACTAAAATCTGTTTTAAAATATGCCAAATCCGCTGTCTAATAATCATTATTGCTGAGTTTTAAATATCGATTAAACTTAAACTTACAAAAAAAAAAAATCATGGTGAATTTGCATAGAAACTTACAAAAAAAAAAAAATCATGGTGAATTTGCATAGATTATCATAAAAAAATAATTCTGGTATAAAAATTTTTCTTCTACGGCCATTTCAAGTGCGTGAGATTTTTTTGGTCTAAAAATACACAAAATAATCATTATTTACGGTCCCTGGTTTTTCTATAATGGTTGGAAAAATTTAAACAGTAACTGTTGACCGATTTTTAAAATCTTTATTTGTTTTATTTTTCCTAGTACCCACCATTGCACCAATGCATTGGTGTGAAACAGGATATTTTAGATCGGTCACAAGATAACGGAGCTGGGACTAATAGAGTAGCAAAAACAGGCGATGTATGAAATTTTGACTTTGAAACCCCATAACTCCGCTGTTTATTGACCGATCCGAAATAATCTAGTTCACAACAGAATTACATCAGTTCTCTTCCCCGAGAAAGAAGAGGATTTTGAATTTACGACAAATAAAAAAAATTAATAAAATTTTTATGAAAACTATAAGTATATTTGCCAATCGCTACCGTAGCGTTTCAGTTGATAGAAAAATGGTTTCACAGCACAAGTCCATGATTTGCAGATACTCCAAGCAACCTTCCTGCACACGATAGCACCATTCCTGCCAAGAATGAACAGTCAAACAACTTGGAATCAAGCCTTAAAAATGCTACCGCCCACCCCCATCTTGCCGCATATTTGGGCAGGGTATTGTGTTCAAACTACTAAACCGATTGAAAAACATTGTTCAACATGATTATTGGCAACTCAATTACCTTTCGATTCATATCTTGTTTGACTCTATCTGGCAGTTATGAAGTAAGATATGGCTTAAAATTTAAGTGCACCTGCCAAAAAAATTTAAAAAAATCATATTTCAAAAACGGAGCCATGAAAATTTTTTTGAAATTGATTTTTAAGATCACCATTCCAAACTACACCAAAAAGTAGTTTCAGTAGAAATGGGTCATTTTTTTTTTTGTGAACTTGTGTAACACTGTGACACATTTTTGAACTCAAAAAAGTTGATACGGTCGGGCCCAAAAAATTCTGAAAGGGTTTGATGATGGTATAAAAACCCTGCCTGGGTTTGGTTTGATTAGCTTTATCGGTAAAAAAGTAAATAAATTAAATTTCTTTAGTTACATTTTTTAAGTTATATTTTTTCACAATTTTATTGATTTAATATGAAACAATCGAAATTTTTTATTGTGTCAGCCAATTTCTACCAAAAACTGTAATTTTTGAGTTTTTGCTGAAATTATACATTCTTTACAATGAAGTTGGTATGTTCCAACCGATTGATTATTTTAATATAAGCTACTTTTTCGTCCTTCATTGCTTAGTCAAATTCGGAATAGTTTTCAAGAAAAAATTTAATAACAGTAAAAAATGAGTGAAAAACATGATGAATTTAAGACATTTTTGAAATTTTGAGTTTAAAGAAGTAACTATTTTGTCTTGTTACTTAGAAATGTTTTGTAAACCAAGTCAAAAGCAACAACATCCTTTAAGACGTCAAAGCAAAATTCCAAATAGTTTACGAGATATGGAGTTGCAAGTCCCAATCATATGCTTAAAAGTTCAAAGGTCAATAAAAAGAAAACGGCAGCTAATCAGACCAAACCCAGGCAGGGTTTTTATTCTACCATCACACCCTTTCAGAATTTTTTGGTCTTGACCGTATCAACTTTTTAGTGTTGCACAGTGTAATCATTGAAAAACTTTGCGAGATGTGTAGAGCAAATTTTAAAATTTCACCTTCAAGAATAAAATAATTTCAAATCAAAAATGTTGTACACGTCATGTATTTTGTTACTGTTTTTAAAATTGTAATGTTGTCATATTTATTTGACATTTGACGAAAAGAATTCACATTTTTTTAGATCAAAACCGGAAATTTAAAAAATTAATTAAAAAACAAACTTTGGATTACCGCCTCGACTTTAATGTATAATAATTCTTTATAATTCGCGGTCCATCGATGACATTTTTCAAAATTGTTGTTAAGTAGGGTCAATTCTCTTGTCATTGTTTGTCTTTAGATGCTTTTTTCTTAGTATAGTATTTTGCATATAAAAATATATTCCGCGTCGGTCAGGTGGGGGGATTAACCGCCAATTTGTAACGCATTGAAGGAAGCATCTCCGACCACATAAAGTATAAATATTCTTGATCAGTATGACGAGCTCAGTTGATATAGCCATGTCCGTCTGTCCGTCGGTCCGTCTGTTTCTATGCTATCTCCTTCGTCAGTTTAAAAGCTATCTTAACCAAACTTTGCACAAAGTCTTTTGGTACAAATGCGCAGTACATTTGTCGGAATCGGCCGGATCGGATGACTATATCGTATAGCTGCCATAGAAACGATCGGTCGAAAAAGTAGTTCTAGTGAGAAAAACTTTTTTGTTTTCAAAATTTTGTCAAAATCGTGGTGCCATATAACAAACTGGCAGGCAGATATTATGCTCCAAGGGAATATAAACTTCGGTCGAGCCGAAGTTAGCTTGCCTCTATTTGTATACCCTGTTCCCTTTAAAAATGGGAAAAATGGGATCATGAAGTTGTGCAAATGTATGTAACAGTGAGAAGGAAGCATTTACGAACCTATAAATTATATATTCTTGATCAGCATCAACAGCCGAGTTGATTTAGCCATGTCCGTCTGTCTGTCTGTATGAACACGTCGATCTCATTGACTGTAATTGATGGAGCCACAAGTTTTGGTGAATACTGTACCCGCATCGAGTTTGTTTCAGATTTGGAAAATTCCTCCTCCTCCATCTTTAAACAGCGAAAAACTGTTTTTTCTTTGTATAAACGCGTGTATCGCACAGACTATAAAAGTTAGAGCCACAAATTTTTGCATGTATGTAGGTGTATACTGTAGCCACATCGAGTTTGTTTCAGATTTCGAAAATTCCTCCTCCTCCATCTTTAAACAGCGAAAAACGTTATTTTTCTCTGTATAAACGGGTGGATCTCACAGACTATAAGAGTTAAAGCCACAAATTTTTGCATGTATGTAGGTGTACAGTGTACACTGTACACTGTAGCCACATAGAGTTTGTTTCAGATTTCGAAAATTCCTCCTCCTCCATCTTTTAACAGCGAAAAGAAGCCTTTTTCTCTGTATAAACGCGTTAATCTCACACACTATAAGAGGAAGAGCCACAAATTTTTGCAAGTATGTAGGTGTACACCGTACCCAGATCAAGTTGGCTCCAGGTTTGGCAAATTTCTCCTCCATGTTGTTTTAACCGCGAAAAAAGTCAGAGCTACAATTTTTTAAGTTTGAACCTAGTGACTCAATATATATTCAGTTAGGTCCACTATCTATCTATTCTGTGTACCACAATGAGATCTGAGCAAAAACACCGAGAATATGCAAGCGCGCCTGCCCATTTATTCAAATAAATTTTAAAATAAAAGGAATTTAAAGCTATAGGAACCACATAACTTGGGACAGGGTATTTTGCTGTCAGGACACTCGACCGCAACACTCTTACTTGTTTTTTATCTCATCTGAGTATACGCCTTCATAATTGCATATCCTTCACCGTTTACTGCTTTCTTCGCGTTTCTTGAGCGAGATAATAAGTAAAGAGCGGGTGAAAATCGATATTATCGATGTAATTGTTAACTATAAAGCAGAGCTGTAAACTTGAATTACCATTACCATTACCATTTTTCACATAACTGAAAACAATTCCTGATTACCATTTTTTTATAATCGTAATTGTAAGGTGGAATTACGAATATTCAGTGAATACTCCAAAATTTAATTACTTTTTCAATTACTTGAATAATTGTAACGGTAAAGGGTCAATATTGAGTAATTGTGCTTGAAAAGTCAATTTATTTATGAATTTTTAGCTGTCAAATGATATTACTTAAGCCCAATTATAACATTCATTATTTATTTATTTTTGTTTGAAAGTTCATGTTGGGCTTCATCACCACTAGTTTTTGAAAAGAAAAATCGGAAAGGGCATGGCGTCTAGAGTCGTTAATTATATTGGCAAATGAAAACATTCTTTCAACAGGGGCTGACGTCGTTAGTGGCGTGTTATACCTGATCGCTATCTCTTTAAGCATTGAATTTTTTTCAAGCATCTCGAAATTTGTCGACGGATCAAGCAAATATCTTCCCAACTGTTCTTTAATATCGTGTTTTATTACACACAGCGAAGCGTCAACACCATTATCTGTTGTTTGGACTCCATCTAAAACAATATTTATTAAAATATAAATTATTTTTTTGATTTCTGATTTGGCCAAGCCATCGGTTTTAAAATAAAACAAAAAAATAAGAAGTCATTGAATTGCAAAAAGATTTTTGTTTCCCTACCGGTTTCGTCGAAATCATAGAATTCATGATTGGGGACTATATGTTCTCTTGTGTCCATTGTATTTTTATGTGTACAGGCATATTTCACAGCTTCCGCTATAACAATTTCCAGAATTTCATCATATTGACGACCATGTAAAGCAATTTTTGCAAGACAATTAAACCATTGCATTCTTACGCTTGGTAATAAAACAGATGCAATTATAGCGCAGTTTGCTTCTGTCGAAAGTTGGAAAAAAATGGAAAAGCGCTCCTTCACTTTTTCCAGTATCCCAATCGCAACACTCCTTAAGCTTAAGACATCAGAAGAATCAAAGATTCTCTTCAACTTTACTGCCAGGTTAGTTAATGCTGAAATAAGACATCCAAAATATAAATTGTTCTCTTTCTGGAGAAAGTCTAACGTCGTTGCTATTGGCGTCATTAAAGATCGGTATTCTTCCAAATCAGGGCTTAATCCCGAAACGAATTTCGGTTCCGGTTCCAGTACCGGTACGTGCCGAAATGAATGTTTCGGTTAAAGGTTCTATTTTGGTTTTCAATTAATTTTGGTTTTCGGTTTCGGTTACGGTACCCGGATTTTTATTTCGGTATACCGGTACGTACCGGTACTCACCGTATAAGTACTACTTTTTTTAATACTGAAAAAAAAAAATTTTAGATAAATCTAAATCTTTATTCCGTTATAAAACGAACAAAAACAACAAAAGAATGGTTTCACATTTCAAATATATCGCCTTAATATATCGTTTTTTTACGTTTTTGTAATTTCTCGTCCCTTACACCGCAAAAACTCTACAACCCTTCAAATCATCTGCAAAATTCACCACCGTCTTTTACCCGCTTCTAGACAAAATCGTATAAAATTGTCAAATTTTGCGATTTTGTCGTTTGATCAACACGTCTCATTAACCGATCGACCGACACCTATCATATCTTTTGATAATCTGAACAGCAATTTTGTAAATATCCGTTTTGGGACGTACTACATTTTTTACTCTGTTTTCTTCAAATCTTCTAATATTTTTAGAAAAAGCAAATTTCTACCATTTTAGTTGCTTATTGTTTTTTGTGTTTAGTTGTTTGATCTACACCTCTGTTTACCCGTCTACATTGCCTTTCCAAACTTCGCAATTTTTGGACTGTTCAAACTTTTGTTTTTTGTCTACATACATAATAATCTTAGGTCCTATGAAAATTTTAGAATTTTGACGATTAGTTTGACCATTTGATCTACAACTCCTATTGGAGGAATCTGACCCAAGTACGTTTTAATGTTTTTAAATACGTATAAAAAAACGAAACCGTAACGGTACTAAGTTTCGGTTTCTCCGGTTTTATCGGTTCCATAATAACGGTAAACGGTAATCGGTTCTCAAAATTTGTTCGGTCAGGTCCGGTTCCGGTCGCGATTTGAAACGGTTTATTTCGGTTAACGGTCCGGTTTCGGTCCGGTATTAAGCCCTGTTCCAAATATTAAATATCTCGTTGGGAAAATTTTGAGTTTTGCTTGCCCATTTGTTTAATAATTTTTTCCTGTTTTTTTTTTGATAAAATGACGACTGAATCATATGTTAAATTTCATCTTGTGCCAACAGGGGTTATTAAAGCTGCTCCTTTTAATCTGTGCTCCTTTTATATTTGAAGTAGCATTAGACTACTACTACAATGATTAAAAATAAAATACTGATTTGTATAAGCGATATCAAATTAGAAGAAAAAGTTTGTCCACTTCTTTGTTTTAAAAACTTATTGCTCGCTTAAAAAAAAATAAGTAAGGACCATAATTAAATTAAATGATTGCTATTATATGTTTTGGTTTTGTTACCTTGATCATCAAACCATTAAATTTGGTGTTTTCCAAACTTGATTTGTAAAAAAAAATCATAATTTTCACCTACAAATACAAAATAATTCAACATTTCAAGCATAATTACTCAATAATCACCCTTTACCGTTACATTTATCCTAGTAATTGTAATAGTAATTAAATTTTGGAATATTCACCCTTTACCGTTACTATTATCCAAGTAATTGTAAAAGTAATTCAGTTTTGGAATATTCACTGAATAATCATAATTCCACCTTACAATTACGATTATAAAAAAATCGTAATCATTAATTGTTTGCATTACCTAAAAAATTGTGTTTATACACAACTCTGCTATAAAGTACCTTTCTCCGAAAATTCTGGAACTGATTTTCCTCGATGGATAGCAAACTATAATGAATTAACGTGTAGAAAATAATTGGCAGTCGACCATGGTTCTTTTTAATTGATTTTCAAAGTTTGCATTACATTTGTACGCAAATTTGCTTGTCAAAATTGACACAGCCGGCGTCCACATTGGTAATGATTATTAAAAATTTTTTTAGATGTGATTAATTTTGGCTTACTTTAATCTTGTACATGTTACATGCGGTATAATTTCTGGAGAATCTTTGAAAAAAATTCAATTAAAATTATCAAAAAAATAAAACCGTTGCAGCGAATTTTCGAATGCAACTCAGAAAATGTGCGGTGTTCATTATAGCTCGTCACCGGATCTATCTGAATTATCTGAAACTAATAATCCGATATGTGCCGTATGTGGCCCAGTGGTTAGTGTGCTGGACTACTGGGCGGGAGGTCGTGGGTTCGATCCCGCCTCTGAACATCTAATAATAAAAGTTTTTTTCTTTCTTTAGAAAATAGCTTTTACACATACGGTCACCTTCACCAGCTATTGGCGCCAGCTGTGAAGTAACTAGCCATGAAAAAGCAAATTCTCAAACTTTGCCGTTCGGATCTGGCGTTAAACTGTAGGTCCCTTTCTCTTGTGCGAAAAATTTAAAGCACACACGCCAAGAGATCGTGAGAAGCTTGGCTTGGCCCCGTTGTAGGAGCTGTATAGCCAACATTTACATTTACAATAATCCGATATGCGAATTAAAAGTGATATGTGTATTTTACCAATCTATAATAACACATTGACCAAAAAATGCTATGAAAAATCAATTTTTTCAATTAAAAATTCTGCCAAAAATAAAAAAACCCTTTGTTATTACCTCGGTAATCAAATCACATTTCAAACGCTTTTTTTGAAATTCGTTGTCGGTCATCGACTTGTTTATTGATATTTTAAATTATTTTTTTTCACATATTCAGGGCTGTTTTACCTTATGTACATTAGGCCGGAAAAATGGGAAAAAACCAGCTCTCAGCATTCCCAAAGCTAATGTTTGATTTTTAATTAATTATTGGGAAAATTATAAAATTCTATATTACTTTAAATAGGCGCGACAAAGCCTTAAAGTAAAAAAAAAAAATTACTTATACGACACGTTCATTGAATTTCAATTTTTAAATCGAAATTATTTGTTCATTTCGATTGCTGTCATCTTTTGAAATAACACATAGTAGTAGTCTTTCATAATTTTTCAATAGTTTTTAAATAAAATCAACGCCGACTATTTATAAATGAAAAAATATAAGATAATAGGCAAAACTGCGTATGAGTTATTTACAAAAACTTTAAAGCTGATCGCGCCCGTCAAACCCTTTTGATTTTTTTTTACGCTAATTAAAAATCAAATCAAATCAAGTATCGGATAGATGGTTGAGAGCATGACCTTAAAATTTTGCATGCTCATGGGGTCCAACCAAATGCACATAGATGAAAAAAAAACCAACATTTATCACATCTCCAAAAAACCATAAAAATATGAATTTTTCCGCCTTCCAAACGCTTTAGCCATTAAGCCCCATAGTGAGAAGTTGGCGAGTTATGTTACTTAGCATCTTGACGGACATTCATACCAAAAAAAAAGGCAAATGATGCACGAAAAAAGTGATTATTATTGATATCGATTTGCGAAATTACTGCATACCAAAATCTATAGAAAGGACTCACATGAAAGATTTGTTTTGCTTTTAATAACATATAAATCAAGGCTCACCTTAGCTTTAAGAACATCTTCAGACCAGTCCTCAGCTGCTATATTTTTAATTGCACTGATCAGAACTTTTTGGAGTTTTTCAACTTGCTTTTTAAAAATATAAATTATTTCATGTGTAGTGGCTATGGGTTGATTGCTGCACCAGCACTCTTTATTGGTGACAATTCCAAGGGAGGCATATAATATGCCGGCTTCCTTAGCTAATATTGCTTCTGGACATAGAGTCATGCTAAGCAGGTCGGCTCCCCATTTGCGATAAATTATGTTTTCAGCAACTGTAGAGTAACGGGGCCCTTCAAGTGTGAGTACTATCCCTTTTGGATGGGTGGCTAGATCAAGCTGATTGGCAGCATTAATGAGATGTTTTCGTGTTAGTTCGCTAAATGCAGGATACATTGGAAGGTGACATACACCAAACGGACTGCCTTCAGCACCGTCGTAGAATGTTTGATGTCGCTTCGTTGTGTAATCTATTAAATCGTGAGGCACGACAATGTCTCCTGGCAGTATAGTTTCACGCAGTGAACTAACAGTGTGTGTAACTAAAATGTGAGTGCAGCCCAACTTACGCATAGCCCAGATATTGGCTCTGTAGTTCACATTGGAGGGCATGATGTCGTGGAGGCGTCCATGTCGCGACAAAAGCGCACACTCGACACCATCAATAAGGCCTTGAATTATAACGTCCGAAGGCTTTCCGAAAGGAGTGCATACAGCATATTCTCTTCGATTTGTCAGTACCATTGGAGTATCAAGTCCCGCTTCTCCAATAATTCCAATCTTAATTGGTACTGGCTCTGTGCTTTCGTGTTTCTTATCTACTTCCATTGTTAAAAGTTAATTTAGACTTCTTTTAAAAACTACCTTGAAGAATTTTGACTGTTTAATATAATAAAATTAGACATGTTTTTCTATGCTGTACATATTTTTCCCATGGGAAATCACAAAGCTCATAATCATGAAGGTCATGTAAGAAAGTCGGCCCAGCTTGACTGTAGTAAATACTCTGTTCCTGCAGTAGCTGCGCTGTTTATATTCGCTCTATCCATGTTCATGGATCTCAGAGATGGTAAGAGACGGAGCTCGATTTGAATGAGACATATATGTACTAAGTAGTACTAAAGCTCCATTTACACGACCTGATCGCTCAGATGAGTTTTCGTCAGACGAACACTGTATCTCGATAAATGCCACTCAGATAAGTGCTCAGGCCAAATAGAATCGCTCATCTGAGTAGCTTCATGTCTACTCAGACGCCTTTTTACATGGTCAGACAGCAAATCAGACAAAAACTCAGATGAGTGATCAGGTCGTGTAAATAGAGCTTTAGTAAGTACATTGTACTTCTTATACTTGCAGAAAGATCAAGTTTATTTTAAATTATTGTAACTTCCCCTTGCGCCCTCGCAGCAGCATCGTTCATCGTTCATCCGATCTTTATCATGCCTTCGTGAAAGCGACGAATAATTTTGATTACTAAATAACAGGGACCGTAAATAATGATTATTTTGTGTATTTGTAGGCCAAAATCGCGCACTTGAAATAGCCGTAGAAGAAAAAGTTTTATACCAGAATTATTCTTTTCTGATAGATTATCTGATGCAAATCCACCATGATTTTTATACTCTGTACCGAAGGTACATAGAGTATATTAAGTTTGTGCAAAAGTATGTAACAGGGAGAAGGAATCATTTCCGACTATATAAAGTATATATATTCTTGATCAGCATCAACAGCCGAGTTGATATAGCCATGTCCGTCTGTCCGTCTGTCTGTCTGTCCGTCTGTCCGTCCGTCCGTCTGTCCGTCCGTCCGTATGAACAAACAGATCTCGGAGATGGTAAGAGATAGAGGTTTGACATATATGTAAAGTGGAGATGTACTGACGAGCTGGCAACCCTAGTAGTAGTTCATGAGCAGTGGTTCGTTCATATGAGTCAACGGAGTCGAGCTAAGTTGTCGAGTAGTCGTCGTCGAGTTGAACCGAGCAGTCGCAGTTGTCAAGTTGTCCAAGTCGGCCGTAATAGTTGCCGTTGTTAAGTCGTCCATATCCGAGTACATTAAAGTCGTTAAGTTGTTGTACGCCGGGTTTAACGCCGATCAGTTGTTCAGTCGCCAAGTTGTTCTTATGCTGCCGTGGATTCTTGCTGCTGTTTAAAATATACTCGCAAGCTTATTGTCGCGTCAAACACTCCTTTCATTATAATCACATTTAATATGTAATCAACTATATACTCATTAAAACACTCATTAAACATACTCTGAGAGTATCACTCTCTACATTTGGGGGCTCAACCGGTGCTGAACAAGTGAAAAAGTGCAAGTTAGCTCGTCCGGTGCTGAGCAAGTGACAAAGGTGAAAGTTCACTCGTAAGGTGCTGAACAATTAGCTAAAGTGGAAGTTGGCTCGTCACGTGCTGTAAATCAGCCAAAGTTGTCAGAGGAGCACCCTCTCTACATTTGGGGCTCATTTGGGTGGACATAACCTTGAAGTCGATGCAGCAGAAACAAGCACGTCGAAAATTTCAAGTGATGATGAAATCAAAGAATATGTGAAAAAAAGGCGCTGAATGCGTATGTGTGTGTGCACTGGATACACAAAAATATGCGAAGATCGCTGCTTCCAGTGAAAACAGAACAAAAGAAACAACAAGTGTTAGCGAAGGTGCCGTTAATGCAACAGAGACAGCCGTACAACACTCGTTTAAAAGTAGCGGCAGAACGTGAAACAAAATTTTTGCTTAGGAAATCAGTAGAGCAAAAGAGACAACCAATGACAAGTAGAAGCAAAGAAACTAAAAAAGCAGAGGAATCGTCAGAGGAAGAAACAGAAGAGATTAACAAGCCGCCGCGATCGTTTGATTTGGTTAAAATGGAGGAGAAAATTAATCAAAATAGCAAAAATCTCGAGGAAATTGTAAAGCTTTTGACTTTACAATATCAAGCCGATAAAGAGAAGCAGAAAGAACCAAATATTTCACCGGAAAATTTCTCAAACGTGCTGCCAGAATTTGATGGACAAAATATTCCTGTTGGACGTTGGTTTTTAAATTTTGAACAAAATGCAGATGCTTACGAATTAAGTAATAAACAGCGATATGTACAAGCTCGTGGCAAAATGACAAAAGCAGCAAAGTTGTTTCTAAATTCGGTTTCTGTTAGTACATATGTTGAGTTGAAAACTATGCTGACTGCTGAATTTGAGCGAACATATGCAAGTGCAGATGTACATAAAAAACTTCGGGAGCGAAAAAATGGACACCGAATCGTTTCATGAATATGTGTTGAGCATGAGAGCCGTAGCTGCTCTCGGTGACAATGTTGATGATGGCTCAATCATTCGATATATAATAGATGGCTTATATATCAAAAACGAATACAAGTACAGCATGTACAGTTGCAAAACATTTAGTGAGCTGCAAGATCAATATTCAGTGTATGAGCAGATAAAAGAAAAAGAAAATGTCAACAAAGTGGCCTACAGTGGTGGCAAAAAAAGTGATCACAGTAGCAAAACAAGTCACTGTTTCAATTGTGGGTCGACAGATCATTTAAGAAAAAGATTGTAAAACGGATACAAAATGCTTTAAATGTGGTGTTAATGGTCACATATCAACAAACTGTCCACAAGTCGAGAGAAGCGTTAACGTCGTGAAAAGCAGTAATCGATTTAAGCAAATAAACCTAAATAATTTTCAAGTCGATTGCCTAGTGGATACTGGTTCGGACATATCGATAATAAAGAACTCTGTTTACAAAAAGCTGAAAAATGTGGATCTTAAAAAGTCGTTTTCTTCGTTACGAGGTCTTGGTAACAAAAAAACATTGCCGGTTGGAGAATTTGTCGGCACAGTGCATGTAGATGGTGTTCACTCTGACCAGAAATTCGTGGTGGTGCATGACCATAATATGGAGTTCGATGCATTGTTGGGCTATGACTTCCTGTCGAAGTTCTGTGTCACACTTGACGCAAATGGTTTCCAGTTCGCTCTACGATCGTCGCGGGAGGACATCGACACAATCAAAGAGCTAAGTATTTACAATGTTGTAGAAACCAAAGCTGATATAAACTCTCAACCGCAGTTCATGCCGCCTATTCAATCGCTGATTGATGCCTACCAGCCGAGTGCATCGCCGGAGAAGAGTCCCGTTGAGCTTAAAATAATCCCAGATGAACACATCAATCCATTCAAGCAGCAGCCGAATCGCCACTCTCCCGTTGAATGCGACATCATCAAGAAGCAGGTGGAAGTCTGTCTTAAAGCTGGCGTTGTACGCAAATCAACTTTAGTTGCCAGTAGAGATGTCCTCGTGAAGAAACAAACTCACAGATTACAAAAGCGCAGGATGTCTACAATACAGGATTTACGTGAAGAAGCGAAGTTGCAGATAATTAACGCGCAGGAGGTCTACAAGAGGAATTACTATAAAAAGCGTAAAGGCGAACGTGTTTATGTAGAAGGAGACTTGGTGGCTATTAAACGTACCAAATTCGTTGCTGGAAAGAAATCAACAAGTTCATACTTCGGTCCATACAAAGTTGTAAAGGCAAAGCGAAACAACCGTTATGAAGTTAAGAAAGCGGCTCACATTGAAGGGCCTAATTATACATCTACAAGCGCCGACAATATGAAATTGTGGAAATATGTTGAGAATAACGATGAGCTGCTGTCGTCTGGGACAGACGACGAAGATCAGGATGACCGAATGTAAAGTGGAGATGTACTGACGAGCTGGCAACCCTAGTAGTAGTTCATGAGCAGTGGTTCGTTCATATGAGTCAACGGAGTCGAGCTAAGTTGTCGAGTAGTCGTCGTCGAGTTGAACCGAGCAGTCGCAGTTGTCAAGTTGTCCAAGTCGGCCGTAATAGTTGCCGTTGTTAAGTCGTCCATATCCGAGTACATTAAAGTCGTTAAGTTGTTGTACGCCGGGTTTAACGCCGATCAGTTGTTCAGTCGCCAAGTTGTTCTTATGCTGCCGTGGATTCTTGCTGCTGTTTAAAATATACTCGCAAGCTTATTGTCGCGTCAAACACTCCTTTCATTATAATCACATTTAATATGTAATCAACTATATACTCATTAAAACACTCATTAAACATACTCTGAGAGTATCACTCTCTA